>PVHY01006102.1:39293-64608 GCA_004024945.1 Uropsilus gracilis
TAGTTCCATTTTCATTAGTTTGAGGGTCCTCCACACAGCTTTCCATAGTGGTTGGACCAGTTTGCATTCCCACCAGCAGTGTAAGAGTGTTCCTTTCTCTCCACATTATTTTTTTCTTAGTAATTGATAGTTTTTTGCAATTTTCTTGGCTTTTTTTAGTTGTTGCTGGAATATATAATTCATTTTAATATATTGCTATGATTGTTAATGAATATATTAATAATTATATATGTATATGTTATATATTGAATAAAATATATTCTATATTACAGATATCATATATTATAAAGGCTATTATATACTATATAAATATTATCATGAATATATTAATAATCAATATATTCAAGTTATATTTATAAACCTTACTAAATTCTCTTATTTTTCACCCCTTTTGTAAAGAAATTACAAAATTTCTTTGATTTTAAAATGTAGTCAATAGTATTATTCACAAAAAAATAGTAGATCTTCCCTCCTTTCTAGGCCTTATGCCTTCAATTTGTTTCTTACTGCACTGAGAAACCTTCAATACAATATTAAATTGAAGTGATTATGATGGGCACTTTTACTTGTCCCCAATTTTACAAGGAATTTGAACTTGACTCAAAGCAGCATTCACTCAGGATTAACCCAGACATAACAAAACTCATGGAATTGAAAATGAGAGCTCACTGAAAGATGAGGATATTCATGACCTGGAGAAACTCTCTTTTTCCAAAAAAAATTTTCCCATACACCATAGTGGTCCCTATTCCCTCTTCCTGTGACCATTCACTGTTGCTTTTGCCTGAGGACACCACATGAAAAATGGGTGTCACTTTTTCTAGGCTTCACTAAGTGCAAACTGACGGGGGACCCCTTCTCTGCCTTTGCTGGGAGTCACAGGCCTGGAATGTACAAAGCTGATTAAGCCAAAGAGTGATTAAACTGGGCATGACTAGAAGAGATGTTTTGATAACTTTTAACTCATAGTAAGACCTGCTGTATGCAGAATTCCTGCTACCTCTGCCTCTTCAGAGGTATCTAGTCTATTCTGCATATACACTTTAGTGTACATTTTAGGATCATCCTGATGATGAAGTTGAGTTTTTCTTCTCTATTTTTTTTAATAGAATCACCTCCCAGGGTGCTGAAACTCAGAGATGGACAGAAGGATATTGTCACCAACTGTGCCTGCCTCTTTTCCCCAGATCTCAATAAACCTGGCTTTGTCCTTCCAAAACAACAACAACCAACAAAACAATTGTAACTTAGGGTGGGATGACTAGGAAAATAATAGAACAAAGAAATTGGAGTTGGGCGGGGGTTGGCACTCTTTTGTATTTTAATTATTGTGGTGATTGCATAACTTTATTTTTCATAGCACTGTACACTTTGAAATACACCTCAATTAAACCTAATTTTGTAAAAAAAAAAAAAAGCATCTAGCACATCCCCGTTATTTAGAGAAATTGCTCCCATTTAAGATGTTGATTCAATTTGTCTATTTTAAAGCTTCTCTTGTTTTAAATTAATAGTTTATACAAACCAGGCATGGTGGCATACACCTGTAATCCCAGATACCTGGGAGGCTGAGGCTAAGAATCACTTGAGTCAGTGGACTTGAGACAACCCTGGGCAACACAGTGAGACCAAGTCTCTAAAAACAAAACAAAAAAAAATAATTTTTTGTTTTTGAGACTAAGTCTCATTATTTTTGCCCGTGGAACCGCAGGCTCCCGTTGCCCATAGTACCACAAACTCAAGCAATCCCCAGCCTCAGCTTCCCAGGTAGCTGGGATTACAGCCGTGCACCACCATGCCCAGGTATTTTTTGGGACCAGGTCTTGCTGTGTTGCCCCAAGCGGGACTCGAACTGCAATCCCTAGCCGTAGCCACTTCATAGGCTGAAGCTTACAGGCATGAGCCACTGTGCATGGCATGCCTCTGAGGCCTTGACTTTTATTATTGACTGTTTTATTATGTGATCCCTTTCTAATGACAGCCTAGGTTGATGATAAAAAAAAAAAAAACCAATGTTGTCTGTTAGTTCTGTTTACATAATCTATACTTTTTATCTTAAACTCTTAGACATTTCTCCTTGTCTTTTTATTTATAATTTTACTGTCATGTTTTTCAGGGTGAATTTTTCCTTATCTTTTTGTCACTCTTTCAATCTGAGCTATTTTTTTTTTTTTTTTTTTTTGAGACTAGGTCTCGCTAGTTTTGGCCATGGAACCGCAGGCTCTCGTTGCCCGGGGTACCACAGACTCAAGCAATCCCCAGCCTCAGCTTCCCAGGTAGCTGGGATTACAGGCGCGCGCCACCACGCCCAGCTATTTTTTTGGAACTAGGTCTCGCTACGGGCCCCAGGCGGGACTCGAACCGCGATCCCTGGCCCCGGCCGCTTCATAGGCTGAAGCTTACAGGCACGATCCACCGCATACAGCCTTGAGCTATTTTGTTTTTGATTCGAGTAGGTCATCTTCACTATTTCTTCTATTTCATTTCTTTCCTTTTGAGACTGCATTCATCTGGATGCACTTAAACTTTTATCCCCCGTTATTCTGAGTTTTGCTTTTATATTTTATATATCCCTCTAAACATAGCCAAATATTTTTGTTTGCCTAGGCCTCCCAGAGTTAGCACCAAAAGTTCCATATCCTGGAAAACACCTCAGTTCCCAAAGAAACTGAGATAGTTAATAACTCTAGTTTCCAACTTATTCCTGGAGTATTTATTCAATATGTTCTTCGAATTTACTCATTTGTTCCTTATTATTCATCTGTTTTCCCCATGAGAGTTTCTTGATTGATATATTTCTGTTTGATCTTTTGTTGTTGTCTTATTCTTATTTCATTTGGCTAAATCATTCTTTCTCTCTTTCACTATGCTTATAAGACTAATTTTACATTCTTTGCTCCTTTGTTCTAACGCTGGAATCTTTGATCAAGGCTATTTTTCATTTGAAATAGGTATGCTCATTTCCTTCTAGGGCAGGCTCTTCTATAGGTGAAGAAGAGGGAGAGAGGGAGGAGGGGGAGATGAAGGAAAAGTTGACCAATCTGTGACTTTTTCATTTGGCTAATGTGGTATGAGTGGATGAGCCCTTGGGTGGAAAGCACGAGGAAAGTCACAGTCATTTACTCTCCACCCAATAAACTACCGGAGCTGATCTTCAATTCTGCCTCTCAAGAGCAGCAATATTAGGGGAGAAAATAACTATCCAGTTCTGTGGGTTTGGAAACAGAAAGACAGGAAAGAAACTTCCTTAAGATCAGTCTCCACCTATTAACAGTTCAGGAGAGGTCAGCCTTTAGGCAACTTCCCTGAGGAATACACCTGGTTCAGAGTACATGTCAGTGGGTAGTTTGTCATAAGGCACCAGCTGTTCTCTACTTATTTTGCCCACTAACAAGCAAGCTAGTGACAGTTCGGACTTTATCCGAGCCTGGACTCCCAGAAAATAGCACCACAGTTAAATCCTCCTAATCTTTTGTTTTCTGAAGCATTCCCTCACCTCCATTTTGTATTCTAGGAAGCAGCTTACTCCAAAGAACTCCCCTTTCCTATGACTTAAATAAGACTCATTTTCTACTCTTTCTCATGACTCCCAGAAAAGTCAAGCATGACTCCCTTATTTACCTGTGGCAATGTCGAGTGCAGACTCCTATGTCTGAACCTACCAACAAGGTGAGACACAGATCCTCCAACTTCCCCATTCTTTGAATAACTGAGATTAAAAGTGTTCACCCCCTTGAAACTAGCTAACCACAGAGAAAAGTATTTGCTGTTCAGATAGATAACTGACTGAAACTTTCCCCATTCACAACAAATCCACCTGTAATCTATTCACCTCTCACTATAAAAGGGATGCTCTCCATATTGGAATAGACTAAATAAAATCACCTCCTTAATTGTCCAGTGTATTTTGTCTTTTACATTAGGCTATCTTCTGCTCCAGACAGACATCCCAAAAGCCCTCCCTAGCCCCACTACCATGTTTTTCTCCATTTTTCTTCTCTAATCCTACTGGGGTGATATCAGAGGCTATCATATTGATTGATATCATTTCAAACAACAAAAACTACCATCTAGTTATAAGACCTCCTCTTACTAAGTCTATCATCTAGAAAAAGTCACATCAGCTTAAAAAAGAAAATACTCATTAAAAGTAAATTCAAAGCTACCCAGGTGTGGTGGTGTGTACCTATAATCCCAGCTACATGGGAGTCTGAGGCTAGGAATCACTTGAGTCCATGGGTTCAAGATAACCCTGGGCAATACAGTAAGACCTAGTCTATAAATAAATAAATAAATTCAAAGATAAAGTAAAATAAATTCAATACCCTTCTCATATCTGAAGGACAAAAGATCCAAGAGAAAAAAGTCACTATTAGAAGGAATCATCAGTCACATTCCAATTTTTGCTCTCTAAGATTTTCCCACTCTCATGAATCTTTTTTTCTAATGAGAGGCAGATGAAGAAACAGTATATCAGCTACACAAATAAGAATAGAATAGGTATATAGCAAATGTTATGAAGAAAAATAGGAAAGGGGTAGTGGTAATATCTATAAGAAGGCTAATACTGACCAATACATTATATTTTAAAAAGATTGAATCTATAAATTATAAAAGATTGAAAAGATCTATCACCCACTTACCAAATGAACTTTATTTGCATCTTCATTCAAATAATCTGTGAGAAGATTGTAGATTTGCGCACAGATTACATATTTAATGCTAAATAATAAATTTTTTCCATGTGATAAAATAGCACTGTGGTTATATTTTGCAATTTAGAGAACAGGGCTGACATATTTGCTGATGGTGTGATGTTGCACACCCTGTCAATTGGAATACACAGAAGGAAGAAGAAAGGTGTCAGTATGAACACAGAGGACTAGCAAAGAGTTGACTATTGAAGCTGAATGATGAGTAAATGAAATCTACTGTAGTTTTTTTTCTACTTTTGTTCTTTCATAAAAATAGGCTTTTAAAAAGTAAAAGGCTGAATTATACTCCCCCCACTTCCAAAATACATATGTTGACATTCTAATCCTCAGAATGTGACTCAGATAGGGTCTTTAAAGAGGTAATTCGGGAAAAATGAGATCTTATAGATAGGCCCTAGTCCAATATGACTGGTATCTTTATAAGAAGAGATTAGAACACAGGCATTCAGATGCAAAAAATCCCAGGAATAAGGCATCTATCTGCAAACCAAGGAGAAAGAAGGAACTCAAAAGAAACTAACCCTGCCTATACTTTGACTTTGGATTTCTAGTCTTGAAGACTGTGAGAAAATTAATTTATGTTGTTTAAGTCACCTAACCTGTGGCATTTTGTTATGTATGGCATTCCAATAAATAAATGTAAATACTTTCAAGAGATAAATGAATAGAGAATTAAAGTTAGTGCCATACAAGTGTACTAAGTACACATTTCTGATTCTTTTACACTCACTTTACAAAATTCAAAGGGTGGCATACTCACAAAAATGCACAATAGTAAAAGATATAGAATACTTGTAAACTTAGTGGATTTATTATGATCTTACTACATACCAGACACTAGGATAGAGCTCTCTGTGATATAGCTTTTTTACCCTTCCCAGCAACTTCACAATCAGGATACTACTGTACTCGTTTTAAAGAATTAAGGTCAAAGAAATTAGATACTGTTGTCAATAATTTAATTGGGAATTGAGATCTCCCCTCAAGTCTATGAGTCTCTGTAAAACCCCTGCTCAGGGCCTGCTTTCATTCAGTAGTGTTTTCGCTCTCATCCTTAGGAAATCACAGTTGTTCAAAATTTGCCGCCAATGCCTGAAGTAAGCAATGGAAAGTTCTTCTCAAGAAGCAAAAGGGATAGCCCTTTCCCTCTCCTCTTTCTCCAATGCAGCATTAGGAAATTTATATCTTCAAGACCACTGCTAAAAGAGGATGAATTGATGATTACAGGCTTAGACTGGGATTTTATTCAGGTTCCTCCAGGACTCTCTCTCTCTCTAAGGGGCTTGCTTCCCTGATACACAATTATCCACTTAAAGAAAAACATTCATTCTGTCGAGCTATATCATGCATGGAACAGAGACATCACTTTACTTGATATTCTACAGAAAGAATAATCCCTGTTATCATATGGGGTAGCTATAATTTGCCAATTCCATTTTACCCATATCCCAAGATACATTTATTTCACCTACACATTATAATTTTACTTATACATTATAAATCATGATCAGGAGGGACAGTTTGAACTACAGCATTAACAGACCTTACATACATAATCATATAAGATCTGGTCCAGCTTTCTCCTTTAGTGATAATTATCTTCACTCTCTCATCAATATCTCAGTTCAAACAAGGCTGATTTTAGCTCCCCACTCCCGCCAAGCTCCAAATTATCACAAGTCTTTCTCACTGGCTTAAATGTTCCTTCCCTCTTCTCATCTTTCCATTGTTTCCATTTATCTCTAATTATGGTGACAATCTTCCTTTCAATAGACAATGTGAGCTACCTTATACCTTCCTAAAAGGAAGAATTTTATCTGTGATGTATCTTTATTTTACTGAGAGTGCCACATGCCAGTAGGACAAGATGGAACAAAACAGGCAAGAGTTTTCATGAGTTGACATAGTATTAAAAGAAAAGAGAGTACCAGGGCACGGTGGCTCGTGCCTGTAAGCTTCAGCCTATGAAGCAGCCGGGACCAGGGGTCGCGGTTCGAGTCCCGCCTGGGGCCCGTAGCGAGACCTAGTTCCAAAAAATAGCTGGGCGTGGTGATGTGCACCTGTTATCCAGCTGCCTGGGAAGCTGAGGCTGGGGATTGTTTGAGTCCGTGGTACCCCGGGCAACGTGAGCCTGTGGTTCCACGGGCAAAAATAACGAGACCTAGTCTCAAAAAAAAAAAAAAAAAAAAAAAAAAAAAAAAAAAAAAAAAAAGGAAAGAGTAAACTGAGCTCTTAGCTTTATCTTGTGTGATACATATATAACACTAAATCAAGTACAATTACTTGATTTAGTGAATTTTCTTGAAATTCTCTACCTTCAGTCTTTGCCCCTAAAAAGAGGAAAAGGCCTTTGTTACGCTGCTGTACTCCATACTCCATCGTGTCACTACCTGACTCCAAAACCTTCTAGGTCTTTCAAGACCAGATTTATCCTGCCTGTAGAATCATTTGCGTAGAGAGAATCGTGAGAATCTCAACCTCATTCAATCCTTAGGAACACAGGAACGCTCTGCCAGCAGCCCACAGAGTGACAATTTCCACCGCCAACGGATGTACCCAGGGGCCACTGCGTGCAAAGACCGTCGCCATTTTGGGTTTATCCTGCTGAGTTCCCGGAGGGTTCTTCCTTGACCTTCTGTACCCTGTCGTGAGTGGGAGTGGATCTAACCCGTCTCTGAGTGAGGCTCTTTGTGTAGGCTTTGAGAACTTCCTGGGCTGATAGAATATTTAAGTTGTTTGAGGGTCTGTCTTTTATCCTTTTCAGCAAACCTAGATTTATTAGGATAGATCACGCCAATAGTGCTTCCTTCCCACATTTGGTTAGAGATTGTTTTCTCCCATTAAATGCCTCAATGATAATCCATTGCCTTCTTAAAACATTTCTGGGGTAAGCATCTTGAGCCAGAGAGTTAAGTTACTGAAAATCATCATTGAGTTACAAGTAGGAATTTTAATTTTGAGAGCTTAATAACAATAGACAAGGCTTTCTCCACCCCCACCCCAGGTAGAGTTTGTTAATGCCTTCATTTTAAGGTTGAAGAAACTGAGATGTAGCATGTCCACTATCCTTCCGTGGGTATGTGGCATTGCTAAGATACCATTGCCAAACTGTTTAGTCCAAAAATCTCAAGTTTTGCCTTACATTTTTACAGCATAAGTATGGTATGGTTTTATTCGCTATCAATAAGAAATAGGGAATATTAAAAATAGAGCAAATAAAGAATTAGATTGTGTATTATGATAGAGTAAGGATAGATTCAAGAACACAATAAAACTGAGATAGGAAAAAACACAAGATTAGATGATGAAAAGACAAACAGAAAGGCTGCAGATATACTGAGAAGTCCTAAAAAGAAAGAAAGAAAGAAAGAAAGAAAGAAAGAAAGAAAGAAAGAAAGAAAGAAAGAAAGAAAGAAAGAAAGAAAGAAAGAAAGAAAGAAAGAAAGAAAGAAAGAAAGAAAGAAAGAAAGAAAGAAAGAAAGAAAGAGAGAAAGAAAGAAAGAAAGATTGCCAAGCATACGGAGTTTCCAACCATAAGTCGAAATGGACACAACCTGAGAAACCTGAGATGAAATCCCTTGTCCAAATCCAAATATAGGGCATATCAGATGAAACTTCTTTTGATTCTTAAACCATACTGAGCTCTGTTTTCCTTTTGGGATTTCATGCTTGTTCCATCTGCTTCAAAAATCCCCCCACGCTTTTTCCAGGTTTATTCCCAAACATCCTTTGGGTCTCAGTGTTTGTGTTGCTTCCTCTGTAAAGTGTTTCTGGGCTTCCTAAGTCTGTCTTAACTCTTCCTGGTCAGAGCTACACCATCTCATAGGAGTAACTGCTTTGAAGTTAAGGTAAATGTTATGTGTGAAAAGACCACTTCTTTGACATAGCAGCTGCATGGAGCTGTTTTCATTCAAGAGCACTTTTCTTTGACTAAGGACATTATAGAAATGTGCTTTTTGTTTTTTAATTACTGAGTAAAGAGATGACAAATACCCTCTTATCTGACATCTAAAGAAGCTAGCTGGTCCATGATAAAAGTTTAAGCTCTTAGGCTTAAGTGTTAGTAGAATAAAGAAGTATGTCAATTCATTACTTGATTGTAGTCAACTCTCCCCCTTTTCTTTTTCTTTTCTTTTCTTTTATTTATTTATTTATTTTTTGAGACTAGGTTTTGCTATTTTTGCCTGTGGAATCACAGGCTGACATTGCTCGGGGTGCCACAGACTCAAGCAACCCCCAGCCTCAGCTTCCCAGATAGCTGGGATTACAGGCGTGCACCACCATGTCCAGCTATTTTTTTTGGGACTAGGTCTTGCTACATTGCCCCGGGTGGGACTTGAACCGTGATCCCTGGCCCTGGCTGCGGCTTCCTAGGCTGCCATTTATAGGTATGTGCCACCATGCCCGGCCAACTCTCCCTCTTTTCTTATGCTTTCTTTTCAATGAATGATTAATCATGGAATCACAATTCAAGACTAGTTACTCTGAAACTCAGCTTAAACCTAATAAATTGTTTTTAAACAGTGTATCCCTGAGAATATAAACTGACTTAGAAAGACTACAACTATAAGAGAACTATTCTCTATTGAGAAAAAAAAGAATTTGAATCAACTTTGTCTAATTTGGATTTAGTGTACTCTACAGTCACTCAACATACCATCCTTGAATGTGTCAAACCCTGTTCTAGAAACTCGAGATACAGTGGTGAACAAACAGCCAAGGTGGAAGATGGGACATAGATTGGAAATAAGATAACCTTAGATAGTGGTAAATGTTATAGACAATAAAGTAGATAATGAATGTCAGTGAGATTTAGGGAGGAAGAACTCTGGCAAAGAAAGTGATTTTTAATGAACAACTTGGAAGCAAGAGTAAGTTCTCATTGCAAGTGTAACAAGTGCTTAATAGCTTTCTCTAGGAGAGGCATGTCTCTAATTACAAATATATAAAGGACAATATGATTTAAAGATTAGTCATGTAGTCAGTTTGATTCATTTTAGTAATTATCACATGACTGAATAACTGTGTATACTAGCTAGATCAGTACTGCCACTTGTGGACTCCTGGCTAGGACAGGATGGCCCTGATTACTCTCTTACAACATCATCCTGACACACAGCTTCATTGACTGGTTAGTTAAAATTGTTTCAGTTGTAAGTCCTTCTGTCTTCTTAGCTTTAACCCTTTATTGACTTAATAACACACGGGATTGGAGGTAGTCTCACCTGTGTATCATTGGAAATAGAAGTACATAGGTTGGACAGAATGAAAAACCTCTGCTTGGGACCACAGAATATTCATAAATAAATACTCTTACTAGTAATTTAATAATACTAATAGCTGCCATATAATGGTTGCTTACTATGTCGTTGGTTGTGAGCTAAGGATACAAGCATAGCTTAATTTTCAGAACTATGAGTTGAGTACCTTTCACAGGAGAAAAATGTGCAATGTCAGGAATCTCTGGGAGTTCATTTACTAACTACATGATCTTCAGCATAGTATTCCTCAGCTATGAAATAGGAATAATGTATCACATACCTTGTATACTTTCTGTGTATGAAGATTAAATGAGATAGTGATTATACGTTGATATTAAACATGCATTTAACATTAGCTTTTAGTTACTGTTATAAACTAAAATGTATGAAAGAGACTTAGGTAGAGATCTGATCATGAATTTCCTTTTCCCTTTTCTCCCCCTCATGTTTTTATATAATTTTTAATCAATCTGGAAAGTTGATTGGTATGCCTACTTCCAATTTACCAGGAAAAAAAGCATCACATACACTTCAGTCTTTCCAGTCCCTAAAGCCAAAGGAAAATATAGACAAACCAGTTGAAAGGACAAACTGCTAAGAACTTTTACAGTACTGTGTGACAAAGAGATTGAGAACTGGCAACAGTAACATATTGCTAATTTTCCTTTAAAGCTTATATGGAGCATATGCATCTTAATATGCCAAACAGACTGTATAGTAAAACTTTAAATAAAAAAATTTAAAAACCTCTTTGGAAAAAATTTTTATATGTTAAAAAGATTAACCCCTTTGGTTATTAATTTGGTTGTTAATTCTTTTAATATAAAAAGTTTTACTATGCAGTCTGGCATATTAAGATGTACATGCTCAAAAAAAAAAAAAAAAAGAGATGTAGCATGCTCCACATAAGCCTTAAAGGAATAGTAGCAACATGTTACTGTTCTCAGTCTCCTTGTCACACAAAGAAGAAATACAAATGGTCAATAAACATATGAAAAAATGCTTGACATCACTAATAATCAGGGAAATGCAAATCAAAACCACAATGAGATTCCATCTTACACCAGGAAGAATGGCCCATATCAAAAAGAAAAAAAAAAAAAAAGGGCAACAACCAATGATGGATGTGGAGAGAAAGGAATACTTTTACACTGCTAGTGAGAATGCAAACTGGTCCAGCCACTACAGAAAGCTGTGTGGAGGAAACTCAAACTACTGAAAATAAAACTACCATTCAATCCAGCAGTCCCACTTCTGGGAATCTATCCAAAAGTCACCAAACACTAATTCAAAAAGACACTTATACTCAGATGTTTATCGCAGCACTATTCACAATCACCAGGATATGGAAACAACCTGAATGCCCCAAAACTAGTGAGTGGTTGAAAAAGATGTGGTATACTCACACAACAGAATATTATTCTGCAATCAAACCCAAAAAATATGACACATTTATAATAATATGAGTGGACCTAGAGGGAATCATACTAGCAGAAGTAAGTTAGACAGAAACCATATGGTGTTGAAATCGGGTCAAAATGGACAGAAGCCTCTAACTAGCAAGGCACAGGGGAAAAAAGCAGCATTTTTAAAATGCAGCTTCTGCTGCCCAGCTTTTTTGTTAGATTCACCTAGCAGTTGCCAGTCAAATGCAATTTAAACAACAAGGTTTTATTTACAAGGAACGTTAACCAGGTAAATGAAAAGTCCTTAATTCTACAAGTGGCCAGTTATTTTACCCCAAGTACTATGTTTTGTTTTATCCTTTTTTTTTTTTTTGAGACTAGTTCTCGCTATTTTTGCCCATGGAGCCTCAGGCTCTCATTGCCCAGGGTACCACAGACTCAAACAATCTTCAACCTCAGCTTCCCAGGTATCTGGGATTACAGGCACGTGCCACCACACCCTGCTATTTTTTTTGGGACCTGGTCTCGCTACGGGCCCCAGGCGGGACTCAAACCACGATCCTTAGCCCCGGCCGCTTCATAGGCTGAAGCTTACAGGCACAAGCCACCATGTCCGGCTTCCAAGTACTGTGTTTTGCTTTGTTTTGTTTTTGAGACTAGGTCTCACTATTTTTGCCTGTGGAACTGCAGGTTTACATTGCCCGGGGTACCACAGACTCAAGAAATCCCCAGCCTCAGCTTCCCAGATAGCTGGGATTACAGGCATGTGCCACCACACCCTGCTATTTTTTTGGGACTAGGTCTCACTATGTGCCCCTGGAGGGACTCCAACCGTGATCTCTGGCCCCAGCCATGGCTTCCTAGGCTGCCACCTACAGGCATGCGCCACCATGCCCAACCTATTTTACCCCAAGTACTGTTTAGTCCTAAGGTCCTAAACACATGTCCAAGGCACCCTGAACACTCCAGTCTTTCATTTCCATCTTCTCTTTGCTTCTTCTCTGTCTAGCATTCTGAGCTGCTCCACTTCTCCAAAGCTTTTTAAACTTTTCCAACATGCTGATGCAGTCAGTTTTCCAAATATGCCACCTTGCTATAGCTCCATGCTCTTCCTTTACCAGGCCCACCTTCAGCAGCATCTGGCCAAATTCACCAGGTCTGCCTTCAGCAGCCCCTGGTCATCCCCCGCCTACCATTCTGCAACCCAACTCCACACTGGCTACTTGTCTGCCAGTCACTCTCCCACCATGACTCCTTGCCACCACCAGCTCACTCTTCCAGGGGGCTTCCCACCTGGCCTGGCCTTGTGGACCTCCTCTATTGGCCCACCATTCTCATCTCTCCCCCTCTCTCTTTGCTCCTCCTTTTTCCCCACTTCTCACTTCTTCTCATGGGTTTCTCTCAGACCCCTCAGCATTTTGGTGCCTGTACAATTTTCAACTGCATCACTACCCTGTATCATTCTCACCAATAGATGGGATATGGGAATGAAAGAACAAGAAAAAGTCAAAATAAACTGCCAATAAAACTGGGGTAAACAGCTAGAGAAGGGGAGGGGGAGAGGGAGGGAGAAATCAGGGAAGGGAGGAGCACAAGAAGATCAAGATAAGGGTTTACAGGTGATGGCGGGAGAGCCCTGGGAAATGCAATGATGTAATATAATTATATATATATATATATATATACACACATATAAGCATAAATTTGTAAACAATAAAATGATAAATTTTAAAAATATAAAAATTAATAACCTGTCTAAATGATCCATTTTTATTTAAAATAGGTTAAAATAATTTTATTGACTTATTTTTAATTTCACTAAGCAATATATACAACCCAGAAATGAATTGTTTTAAGACATGTTTATGCTTATTGAGTATATGACTGCTTTCCATCTTTTTCTCCTTTATGGAAATGATTGTGTGGTTTTTTTAAAATCTTTCATTCCGTTAATATGAATTTTATTAAAATATTTGCCCATGCAAATGGGCAAACCCAAAATATGGTGGCTTTTATTAAAATATTTGTCTATTCTTGTATTTCTAACTTTGTCATCTGTTATTATTTTCATGTGTGATTGGTGCTGTTAAAAGAAAATTTTTCACAAGCCAGGCATGGTGGTGCATACTTGTGATCCCAGCTACCTGGAAGGCTGAGGCTAAGGATCACTTGAGTTCGGGGTTTTGAGACAACCCTGGGCAACATAGTCAGACCTAGTCTCTAAAAAAATTTTTTTTTCACAGAATGTTTGCTGATCTAGTAAACTTTTATTCAGTTATTCATGATCTCTCATAAGAAATGTATACAGACCAATCTCATTTGTGAATATTGGTGCAAGGACAGTGGGACAGTGTTAAAGTGACCAGATTAGGTCCCAAATCAATTTACTCATGCTAAGCCCAGACTCAGAAAATCAGATCTTAATGAATTTTCTGTGTTCAACTCTTCCAGAAAAGGAAGGTCTAGGTGGACCAATCATGCCTGTTCAACACAAGTTGCCAAACTGGCTTCCTGACACCCTTCCACTCCATATAAGGAAAGTAACTGTGTTTTAACCAGTCAGCTAATGCCTGGCACAACTTCCTTATTCTTGTTCACTATAAAAAATATCTTTCACATTGTACAGCTATTTCTATCCTTCTTTCTGCTAAATTGGATGCTGCCAGAACTCATGACTGAATGTGCAAAAAGATTGGGATATTTATTTTTTTAAGGACAAATCCACTATTATTTACTATTTTTTCAATATGTAAGTCCTTGAGGGGGACAGCATCTTCTGGATTCTGTGTCCCATGGCCTTAGCAGGAAGATCGCTTTGGAATTGGGCTTGAAACATGCCACTGTCTCTATAGGCAAAGGTGACCTTTCCCCAGAAGACTCTAGTTTTATTCGACTTGCCACCAGCAGTCAATTTGCTTCTTACACATTAGTGCATCTCTTGCCTAGATAGAATTCAGTTTCATCAGGAGCATCAACAGCTTCAAACTTAAGAAGTGCTATGTTGCCCTCTTTGCTGGCTGGTAGCCAGCAAGAATGGCTTTGGACCACAGCCTTCCACCATTAGGAGTCCTGTTACTGGCAGGCCTTAGTTAATTAACTTTGTCTCCAAAGTTCAGTAACAGAAATCTCAGGATTAGGATTTTTTTTTTGATTGGAGATTTGTATTAGGGCATTTTAGAAATGCTGGTTTCCAGTTCTTTCCTGTTGGAGAAATGCCAAATAACACAGCTTTTTTTTTTTTTTTTGTGACTAGGTCTTGTTATTTTTGCCTGTGGAACCGCAGGCTCACATTACCCGTGGTACCACGACTCAAGCAATCCTTAGCCTCAGCTTCCCAGGTAGCTAGGATTACAGGCGTGCACCACTATGCCCAGCTAGTTTTTAGGACTAGGTCTCACTGTGTTGCCCTGGGTGATCCCCAGACCCCCCACTATCCCCGCAACTCCATAAGCCACCATGCCAGGCCTCAGATGACACAGATTTTATTGTAATAGGTCTGCACAGACTGCAGCTGGCATGCCACGTGGGGCTGGAGAATTGTGAATTAAGTCACTTTCCTTCATCCCTTTGATTATCACAGAGAGAACTTGTCCCTGGGAATTATCAGCAAATTCTGGCAGGGAAGCAGGCAAGACGAGAGTCAGGAAACTTGCTGTCAGAGGGCTGTGGGGTGAGGAAGTGCCTTTGGAGTTGGACCAGAGGGGTGGTTGAGACTGAAGAAGCTAGGTGGTTGATAACTGTGTGTATGACAAGAATTCTTCCGATTTTTTGAAAAGATTCAAATATTCGTTTAAAAAGATACTCCTGTCTTTATGGTAGTGGCTACTTTTGGCATCTGATAAAGGCTGTGTTACTCTCCCCACACCTCAAAACATCTGTAGCACCTGTGGGGCGGGGGTGAGGTGGGGGGGAGACACTCATTCTATTCGGTGAGGAAGATGGGGCAGGGGGATGGTCGTACTAGCATTCCCTAAAAATTTCCTTCCACTATTTTATTTCCTCCTTGGGAGAGATGCTGTGTTTTCTTTCTTTCTTTTTAATAATTTATTTACATATAAATTTCACATCTTTGTAATCCCAGGACTTCACCCCCACCCTCCCTGACCATTCTCATCCTCCCCCACCCCCAAGTTGTATACTTCAGTTTAGTTGTAAGTTTGTTTTGACTTTTCCTCATGGTTTTTGTTTATCTTTTTTCCTATATCCCATATATTAGTGAAACCATTTGGTTTCTGTCTTTTTCTTTTTGGCTTGTTTCTGCTAATATGATTTCTTCTAAGTAATCCATGTTACCATAAAATCATCAAATTTGTCATTTTTAATTGATGAGTAATAGAAGATTAGGATTTTTAATGAACTAGTCCTGTCAATTTTGATCTGGCTCAGAACTCAAACTTGAATCTACTATGGCCTGCTGTGGTTGAATTGTTGGAGGTTATCTGCCATTAACATAACTGATGTTGTGCATTGATAAGTAACATTGTGTTGTTAGGAAATATGAGGTACTTCCATTTTTTGCTTTAGAATTGTAAATGTCAAAGAGGACCTGATGACATTACCGAGATTTGCCTTTCTGACTATGCCAACATGTGGTTGCTAGCTTTCATTTGAATTCATAGTTTTCTTTCAGAAGGCTAGAAGGGGAGGAGAAAAGAGAAAGTTTTTGTGATGTGAGATGATTGACAAGGCTCTATTCCCAAAAGGAGGGGGGAGAAACAAGGAAAAAGATATAAAAGGGCTTAAGAGAGAAAGAAAGATTTGACCATTTTTGGAGGCATATGGGGGCCCAGCTATGATGGCTGAGGCAGCCTGGGGACTGGGGCCTTTGGCCTGGGCTGGTGAACCTCAATGAGCCTTAATATGCATAAGCTGATGATGTGTGCTGAAGGAGTTTAAAGAGTTTGGAGATTTGAACTTTGTGTTGGAACTTGTTTTATCTAGTTTGACTCAGATGCTTTTGGAGAGGCCATGAATGAGGCTTAAGAAAATGGACCTGATGTTGGTTCTAACACCAGAAGCCTACCCCCCCCACCTGCCACTCCTCATGAAACCAGCAGCCCCAATAATAACCACACTTTTCCCTGGTGATCCATACCCCCTTCCCCACCAGGGCCTTGGAGCCATCCCTTCAGGATCATAGGTTAGCATATTCACCAAGACTGCTTAGATTTTCACCAGCTCTGCTTAGGTATTTTATATCAAGGTAAAAGAGGAAGTAGACTTGTCTGGTTTTAGACTCTTCTTAATCTCTGTGTTTTTTTCCAGTTACAGGTGATGGCAATGCCTACATTTTTCCAACAAATAACGCTGCTCATATTAGGGTCACAGCTTCATTCCCCCATTTTTGTTTTAAATCCAATATATCTATGTTGGTCCAAAATAAGCCTGCACCTTATTTATCACTACATATAACAACATTATATCAAATATGTTATTACATTAGTACCAGTTACAGCAGTTTGTATCAACTATTAATGGCAGGAGGTGGGGAATAGGCTTCTGGCATCAGTTCCTGTGTCTTGGAGTTTTTCTACTGCCCAAAATTGAGAAGGATGTCATAAGAAAAGAACACCATGTCTTGAACCACATGTTTCAAGGAAGCCAAAATACACCAAAGGAGGAAAAAGAGAATTCCCTGCTTTGGGGAAACATGCTGGTAAACCCAAACTGATTGGACATGTGGGAGGTGACCAGGGATTAAAAAGACAGTTTTGGACATATGGTGGGTAACTGGGTTTTTTTCATAATACATGTAATGGGGTAACCAGGGTTTTTACATGCTTATCTTGTAGTACATGTTTAGGTAGTCACTTTCTTACTTGCTTACTTAGTAATAAATAGCTGTGGGTTGAGAGAACCCTGAAGGGTGTGAAATAGGGCAACAAAAAAAAAGACTTTCTGACTTTGACTTTAACACATACAGGCCTGCTTCTCTCTACAAAGCAGGCTACTAGCAGTTCCATTAAAAATTGCCTTTAACTTTAACTGGATACACTTATGCCTGCTTCTCTCCCTAGGAAGTAGGCTACAAATTGTTCATTAGCATTTTCACTGTTCACCTTTACCATTGATATGCAAAAGCTAGCCAGCTGCTCTCTGCTTTCTTTCCCTCTTTCAGACCTAAAAAGAAAAACTTAGAGACACAGTTTAAACTTTACACTAGTTTACCTTAATTTATCCTCTTTTAAACTGTGGGTTTAATAGGGGGTGCTACCCTCCCCCCCCATTGTCTCCTGTTTAAGATTGCAGATTTCAAGGACAGATATGCTAAAATGTGAGAATGACATTAATTAGAATTTCCTTGCAGAAAGATTCAAGGGGGAGGAAGAAGTAAAATGGTCCAGGTGCGGTTCCTGGAAGGCAGGAAATCAGGGTATATAAAGGTTATGGAAACAGAGTTTCCAATATGAAGATCCATAGAGATTCAATGGAGGAGAGGTTTGGTTTCGGCCATTTTGCAAGATGGAGATGTGAACCATGTGAGCTGGGCCATGTGTGGCCAAGGCCTGGGGCCACCTCTGACTGGCCCGGGCTAGCCACAGGTATGCTAAGGAGGTTAAGAAGTTTGCAGATATGAACTCCATGATGGAGTTTGTTTTGCTGAGTTTGACTTGTGTCTGGAAGAGGTAAAAGTCAGGCCCGAAAAGAAAGTGAACTTTGCTGGTCCGGCACCATGGAGTTTCTGCTACCTGGAGGACAAGGAGAAGACAGCGTGGAAGATGAAGAGCACGCCAAGGGAGCAGCCAAAGGAACATGTCTTCAAGCATCTGGAGATGAACTCTGACTGGCTGATTTTGGTGAGATGATCAGGACTGAGAGACTGAGGATTTTTAGGCAATCTGGGGAAAGGACTTTGGACAATGCTGAGAAAGGTTTTGGACAATGTTAAAGTAATCGGAGTCTTACTTACATGTTTCTTTTGTAGTAATTAGGAAATCACTTTGTTAGAAATAAATTCGTCTGCACTCTGAGAGTCTTGTTTCGACTTAGGGTTTTGGTTGAGAAGGCTGGGGATGGTGGAAAGAATCCACAAGTCAAAAAGGGTAAATTGAGGCAAATTAGTATAAAGTTTAAACTGTGTTTCTAAGTTTTTCTTTTTTAGGTCTGAAAGAGGGGAAGAGAGCTGAGAGAAGCTGGTAGCTGATGTTTGCATACCAATGGTGAAGGTAAACGGTGAAAGTGCTAATGAACTGTAGCCTGCTTTGTAGAGAAGCAGGCATGGAGGTGTTTCAGTTAAAGTCAGAAAGTTTTTTTTTTCTTTTTACCTTGTTTCAGAACCAGCAAAGTTCATTTTCTTCTCAGACCTAACACACACACAGTCTCTCCAGAAATACCTAAGGCAAACTCAGAAAGGCAAACTCCAACATGGAGTTCAAATCTCCAACCTCTTTAACTTTCAGTAGGCACACTCAGCTTATTCTTACTAAGAGTCATGAATTGCCAGATCGGGCCAAATCCTGGCCTGAAGCTTCTCATGGCCTCGCCTCCATCTTTCCTCCCAAAATAGCTGAATATCTCTTTCTCTGTTTCTCAAGCCTTTTTATATCTTTCTAAGTCTTTCCACCAAGAGAACTCCTGGGGTGGGGTATCCTGTCAGGCAGGTATGCTAATCAAAGTCCAACCCCAGCTCTCAGAAAAAAATGCAATTCTATACCTATATCAACTGTTAGCTAATCAGCCGGGCACGTTGGCTCCTGCTTTTAAGCTTCAGCCTATGAAGCGGCCGGGGCTAGGGATAGCGGTTCCAGTCCTGCCTGGGGCCTGTAGTGAGACCTAGTTCCAAAAAAAATAGCTGGGCGTGGTGGCACGTGCCTATCATCCCAGCTACCTGGGAAGCTGAGGCTGGGGATTGCTTGAGTCTGTGGTACCCCGGGCAACGAGAGCTTGTGGTTCCACAGGCAAAAATAGCAAGACCTAGTCTCAAAAAAAAAAAAAAAAAAACTGTTAGCTAATCAAAGTCCTACCCCAGCTCTCAGTAACATTTGCAATTCTATGTAGATATCAATTCTGTTTATGACACCCAGGGGGGGTAGGTATCCCTTAACAGTCTGGAGCAAAATAATTGACAATAAACAGAAGATTTATTTACACATTTATGCAAGAGTATTCTGATGGATGAAACGATTTCTTGAAGAGTTAGAAATGTATGTATCAAATGTATGTATCCTCCACCCTAACCCTCCCCCCCATCAATTCTTTAGTCCAGATAGGGGAAGCTATAGAAAGACTTTTTTCTGTATCTGTTCTATTTCAAATGTCTTAGTTTGAAATTATCTTAATTCCAACTCTGTGGGTATAAATGAGTCTGTACAAATAGAATCATACAGTATTTGTCCTTTGAATGTGAAATGTCTTGTTGTGATTTTGATTTACATTTTCCCAATGATTAATGATGTTGAGCATTTGTTTGTGTGCTTAATGGCCAGAAAATTATCTTTTACCACTTTACTCCATCCTCAACCCTGTGCACCCACCAGTCAAAGGGTCCCACTCGCTGTTTCTTTCTGTTTATCCCACTCCCTGAGTATGTCAGAACCCAGGTGGGCTCTGTTGCAGGCCCAATGGCAGAGACAAGTCTGGTGAGAAAACTCACTGATCCTTTGAAAATATCAAGAAGGCATACAAAGCTTGCGGCTTCAGTCTGTCAGAAGCAGCATGGCAAAAATGGGGTGATGGCCTCTGCTTGTAGTTATAACTGGGGGATGGTTACATATACCCTACTAGGGGACCTCCTGTGTGCCAAGCCCAACTGAGTTCTGGAACATGAGCCTTGTGGACAAGGGCTGGGACCCCTTGCCAGAAGACTCCAGCTTCATAGAGCATAATTCTCCATCTTCTGTAGAAAGAAGCATCTGGAAGGAGGGATGGGAAATTAAGATGACTAAAGTGCTGGGAAGAGAACAGAGGCAGAGGTGACCAACTTTACTCCTTGAGTCCCAAGCTTCTTCTTCTGCCCCCACCTCACGCCAAAGCAAACAGAGAAGAGAAACAAAGCAGTATAGAGCACCTCAGTAAATCCTCCCAATGATTGTGATGGGGAAAACAATACGGGGCCTAGCAGGAAATAGATCTAAAATTCTGAGCTTTCTGGGCCCAGTGTCACCAGTGCCAGGGAGAAGGGGTGTCTGAGTCTCAGGTTTGCAGGACTGGAACTATGAACTTTGGGTCATGTATGAGGAATGGAGCAAGTTCTTGGTTCACTGGCTAATGAAAATGAAAGTGAAAGACTTTGGTGAAAAGTGAAAGACTTGGGTCCTCCCTGATGACTGGGAGGGGGATGCTGAGCAACAGGTGTTCTGAAAATTTCTACCTTATTTTGCACCAGGTTCATGGAGATGAGCAATTCAACCATACCCAAACTCTTGGAACTTGCAGCCCACAGCCTGCTGAGCAGTGAGGCAATACCTGCCCTAGAAGAGTTCACAGTCGACCTCTTTCCCCCATTGCTCACTGCTGCATTTGCCAAGGGTCACAAGCAGGCTCTGAAGGCACTGGTGCAGGCTTGGCCCTTCCCCTTTCTCCGTCTGGGCTCCCTAATAGTACAGTGGCCCAACCAAGACAGCTTGCAAGCTGTGCTGGATGGGCTGGAGGTCCTCCCTGCCCATAGGACTTGTCCCAGGTAAGGGGGATACTGGGACCACGGCATTGGCAGTTAAAGGGAGAGAAAGCCGAGACAGAAAGAGCACATTAAAATTTCCTGGGGCTATGAGTAGGGGGTCTTTACTGGGTGAAACAATTAATGATGCAGTGAAGGGATGAAAGGATTTTCACCTTGGGGCTGTGGTGAGGAATCGTGGGGTTGGGAGGGAAAGAGGTCCCAGCAAGGAGGGAAATGACCACTAGAGAGAGTAAGGTGAGTGGCTGAGACTGCAATTGGGGGCCAAGATCCAGGCTCCCCAGCACCTGAGGGCAACTGCTGCTCCTCCTACCGTAGGCCTTGTGGCCTTCCAAGTGTCAGCTTCTCATCACACCTCTTTCATCCCCACAGGAAATCAGAATTGAGGGTGTTGGACTTGACCCTGGATTTTGAGCACATTCAGGGAAAAAATGCCACAGAGGCCTTGGCCAAATTCCCTTTTTGGTTTCCATCTACAGTTAAGGCAGAGATGCCCCAGGCCACAGTCAGACCCAAGCTGGCAGAGGACATGGAAAAAGAACTGAGGCAGCCTTGGGAACCAATGGAATTGCATATTGATCTTTTCTTACGAGGTCCTTTCAAATTAGACACGTTCCTTTCTGGCCTCCTTAAGAAAGTGGAACGGAGCAGTGGGTCACTGCGTCTCTGCTGTCGGAAGTTGCATATTGAAGAAATGCCTTTTAACAGTCTTTTAAGGATCCTAAAAGCACTGGAACTGAATTTCATCCAGGAACTGGAGGTATTTGACTGGTTCCGGGCACTATCAGAGCAGAGCCTGTTTGCTACTCAGTTGGGAAGGATCTGCAACCTGCAGAGCCTCAAGCTGGCCTACTACCACTGGGCCTTCTCCCCTGTTGGCAAGCAGTCCTCCAGCTACTTCCTCTCTCAGCTCAGCAAGTTGGCTCACCTCCAGAAGCTCCACCTATCCTACTCCTACCTCTCAGGCAACCTGCATCAAGTGCTCAGGTGAGTGGGTGGGTAGAGTCCTCCAAAGAGTCCCTATATACCACTAAGTCAGGTCAGAGCAGGGAACAAGACTGGAGCAAGGAACAGAGCAGAGAACAACCCATTCATGGAGTTGTGAGTGTAGCAGCCTAGGAACCTGTGCCTTGGTGCTGCTATGTTTGGGATCTACTCTGGAAATCAGAGAACTGATAGCAAAACCTGCCTGCTTTTATCTACTCAGCATTCTTTGTGCCACTGCTGAGAGCCAGCACTGTGCTGGGCTCTGGACACAGGGCAGCACAGGCCAGACCTTTCCTGGAGCAGTGCTGCCTCAGAGAGGAATGTTCCACAGGAACCGTGGGAGGGAATGTTTTACTCTGTGCAGGCCCCTAGAAATTTCTCATTGAGGGCATCTGTATAGCTGGGCCCAGTTTATCCAAATGCAAGCAATAGTGGGCTCATTCTATGAATTCCTTATCATCAAATAAGCTCTTTCAAAACAACTGTCAGAAGTCCTATTGGGCCTGGATAGTGTGGGGGGCCACCTGCCACCAAGGAGAAACTTAAGGTTGCAGGGGTTCTGGGAGGACCTAATAGCCAGGTATGTTGAGACATAGCCACTGGTAAATAGCTGCCTCATGAAGAGCTGACAGGGGACCAGTTTTCTGGTGGGCAGACAACTGAACCAGGCAGAGTGCCTGAGCCCTCCCTGAGAGGTGTGCCTTCTCTCCTCAGCTGCCTACAGTTGCCTCTTCAGACCCTGGAAATCCGCTCCTGTACTCTCCTGGACACAGACATTACCTACTTGTCCCAAAGCCTTCACGCCACCTGCCTGAAGAGGCTGGATCTGAGTGGCAACAACCTGTCACATGTAGTCCCTGGTCCCTTAGAGACCCTCTTGGAGGAGGTCTCCCGGACACTGCAGCACCTAGACCTGAACCACTGCCGGCTGAAGGACATCCATCTCCATGCCATCCTGCCCACCCTATGCCACTGTTCCCACCTTTGCTTCCTAGGCCTCTCTGACAACCCTGTCTCCAGGGCTGGCCTGATGATCCTGCTGGAGCATACAACAGGACTAATGGAACTAAAGCAAGTCCTCTACCCAATCCCTGTTGAGTGCTGTGTGTACCGCCATGGCCTCTGCTGGGGCCCTGTCAACAAAGGGAAGTTGTGCCAGGTACAGGCTGAGCTACAGAGGTTGCTGCAGGCTGTGCAGCGGGCTGACATGCAGTGGAGCCCCCCCATTGCCCTCACCCTTGCCTGTGAGACTGGTGCAGCTTGGCTGAGGGGTAGGCAGTGCCCAGGGAACTGTGGTCAGAGAGAGAAACTGGAAGCATAGCCAGGGCCACAGACTTTCTATTAGGCCTTTATTATTTGAAGAACATAAAGGAAACTTCCATGGAACTGTCTGGTGTCTTTCTCTCTTCCATGTCCCTCTCCTTCAGTTTAAAGCTGTGGCCTGGTTCCAGTGACCATTGAGTTCACATATGAGATGCTGATGTTAAGTGTTTGGGTAGCAGTGGAGTTACTGGGGATGGACACACACAGGAGGAACTGCCCTCCTTAGGGAGAACTCCATTCTTGGCTCACTCCTCCAATCACTCATTCTCTTTCTTCTTATCTTTTGTTTCTATGAGGCTGAAACTGGGCCTTAGCTGGCTGCCCCCAATGTCAGGTGCACTTAGAGTCACAGAGAAGCTCAAGCATCGTTGGGAGCAAAGTACATACAGGCTTGGTAATCAAACCAGAAGCATCCAGTCAGCTAACATTCATGGTGGGCATATGGGGTGCTGCTGTCCTCCAGAGGGTATACAGAAGGCCCAAGATAGATTCTCCTGAGAGCAGGGAGGCAACAACTCAGGAGGCGTACAGTAGGGAAAAGTTAGAGAAGAACCAAGAACCAGTTCTTTTAGCTTGTCATGGAAGGCAACTCTAGATAGGAGAATGAACACAGATGAGAATTTGGAAAGAGATCTGAAGTTAGGGGTGCTGGAAAAGACATAGCAGGTGCTCTGACTGAAGTTCCTGCTCTTGCCTGGAGAGGATTGAGGGATGGGGTCATGATGCCCAGGCACGAGACCTTGGGGGTGTGATGTAATTAAGACTGATGCAGATGGAGACACAAGGAGATGGAGTTTACGCAGAAGGAAAGACCTGGATCAAATTGGCAGGTAGGTTCCGGTAGGAGAGATTACAGAGCAAATGGTGGAATGTGGGAGCTGACCTGGAGATGGGAGACTTGTGAAATGAAGCTTTCACAAGCTAGCTCTCTGCCCCCTGCAGAAGGGACAAATTGGGAGCTGACCTGCATAGCAGGGGACCCTAGAGGTGTAGCTCCCCAGACCCCAGGTGTAGGAGTGCTGAAGTCATGTGCTGCATGATTATTAAGAAGATTTGGGGACCCTGTTGTCAGATCATTTCATTTTAATTGGGAGAGCAATTCACATCGAGAACTTTTGGTAAAGGAATTACAAAAGTGTTAGCAGTGCACCTAAAGCAATGAAACCTGATGAACTAGATAAACTTTGCAATCAGGAGACAATCATGGTGACCTGTAATCAGTTTAGCTGTCATGATTTCTAAAAAGATGATTGCTTAGGAATGTTTTGTAGTATCTAATGATAATCTATTTTCCATTGAGATACTGATTTCTATCTTTCCGTTGAGATATTGACTTCACGTGCTCATGGAATGTTGAAGTAATTCTTTTAAACACTATATATGCTGACTGAAATCTCAAATAAAGCAGCAGATTCACTGCTCACTGAGTGTGTGTCTGTTCGCCAATCGCCGGCCCTGTGTCTTTCCTGCCCCAGCTGAATCCTTCCCCGCGGCCTGCGCGCTCGCCCAGCCAGTCCATGGCAGTGGGATATGCAGCCCAGCCCCCATTTAGCTGGGAAGGGATGAACCTTTAGTTCACTGATCTACTTGTTACATTCTCCCCTCACTAAAGCTCTGTTGTAGGCATCCTGCCACCACTAATGCAACCCCTGGAGCCAAAGATGGATAGTGAAGAAGCCACTTGCAGTGGAGAGGGCCCTGTATGTCATTTGCTCTGTGTCCAGGAAAAGGAGTTGCATCCTGTTCCCTTGTCCCCAGCTATGCTGAACCCAGTAAATTCCTTACTTGATTCCCACAGAGGCTAAGAAAGAGGTTCTATTTGGGACACAAGAACAGTGTACCTGTGTAACCCTTCTTATAGGTGGGGAACCAGCTCAGAAACCATGCACTATCTCCCAAAACTCACCACGGTATTGATTTTCATATTAACCATTTATTCATCGGTTTGGGGGCATTTGGTTTGTTTCCAAATCTTGGCAATTGTAAACAGAGCTGCAATAAACATGC
>PVHY01006102.1:64708-77402 GCA_004024945.1 Uropsilus gracilis
TTATTTATATGGGCCATTCTTACTGGTGTAAGATGGTATCTCAGTGTGGTTTTAATTTGCATTTCCCTGATTGACGTGGAGCATTTTTTTCATATGCCTATTAGCCATTTGTATCTCCTCTTTGGTGAAGTGTCTTTTTAGTTCTCCCCATTTTTTGACTGAGTTTTTTGCTTTGTTTTTGCTGAACTGTAGGAGTTCTTTGTGGCTTTTTGTTATCAGACCCTTGTCACTTGTCTGGAGGGCAAAACTTTTCTCCCAGTCGGTTGGGTTTCTTTTTGTTTTATTTATTGTCTCTTTTGCTGAGCAGAAACTTTTGAGTTTGATATAGTCTCAGCTGTTTATGTTTTCCTTCATTACTACGCATCAACCAAGGAGGACAAACACATGTCATTCGCAGCAACATGGATGAAACTAGAAAGACCCATATTAGCAGAAATAAGCCAAAAATAAAAAGAGAAATACAGGATGGTCTCACTTATATGATGGATATAGGGGAAAACAAACAAATAAGAAAAAATAAAAACAACCAATGGGACTGAACAATGGAGCGACAGAGGAGGAGGGGGAAGAAGGGGGGGAGGGAAGAGCACAAAAGATCAGGATGGTTAACAGGTGTTAGTGAAGTGGGAAAGCCACGGGGTACACAATAATGCAATAATGTAATATAAATATAAACACATATATATGCAAATTTAAAAAAATTTAAATTAAGTTAAAAAAAAAAAGAACAACCATCACAGAGACAGTTAACATTCTCTGTGGATATCTCTTCTATCCTACTCCCCATTATACATTCCCAGAAATAATAATTAGTACAATGGATTTGATGTTTGCCATTCCAGTGGTATTTGAAACTCTTAAATCACACATCAGTAAATAATATATTATTTTGCATGGTTATAATTTTGTAATTATGGTATTGTAGTATGTATACCTATCTATGTAACTTGCTTTCTTCCCACAAAAAAATTTCAAAAATTATTTAAAAAAAAAATCTCCTAATGAGGATATTGAAGAACATCCCCATTTGTTACTTCTATAATTGTATCCAAATTGTATCCAAATGTCATGTTGCCTTAAAGTTTTAAAACTTGTAATATTTGTCTTATTTATATCTTGTTGTACCCCAATTTGCATACTGATATCTTGTATACTAATTTTCTTTTATTTATATGTTCTAAGCCTGAAATAAACTGTGTAGCTTAAAATAAAAAATAATTTTAAAAAATCTCATCCTGATATAAATAAGATCATATTACACCTCAAGTAGGTATTTTAAATCCTTATGGTGTACTAATATCTTTTAAATATTTGTAAACCTTTTGCACATTATTTAGATTTCATTTTCTTGATAATAAGTTAACCTCCACATTTGTATTTTAATTTTTAGCAATCATTTTAGTCATATAAAACTGAGACTTTAAAAAGTCTCAGATATTGTAATGTAAATACAGTTATTGCAATTAATTACTTTAATTATATCTTCATAATAGTTTAGAATAAATACATAATTTATATGTTATATAAATGTATCTCATTTTATTATAGTTCTTTGTAATTTTTGATGGTAGAAAACATAGCAAATATCTCTTATATTTTTCTGTGACCTACTTTTCAATATACAATCTTATAACTAAAACTATTTGAGACATTAGATTATATGTATATATAATTAGTTTCACATAAAACATGAAATTTTAGTTGAATTATTTTAGTTCCTATTCTTCACTTGATTATAGAAATGAAGGGCAAATGAAAGACTTTAAATATTCTTTATAGCTACCAATATTTTATTGCTTTTCATAACAAGTGTTTTTACATATCTTATTAACATTAAAATTATTCAGCAAAAAACTGTTACCTATTAGTATCAGCACTGTGCTTAGTGGGAAAAAGATGCAATGTTAATGACATGAATCAATCATTGATTAAAGAGTGAATACTTTTCATACTAAAATTAATAAAAATAATGCTAAAAAAACCATTTATTTAAGTGCTTACTAGGTAATTGATAGAAACAGCTACAAGTACCTCATTCCTGCCCAAGGATAAACAGACAGGATCCTAATGAGTAACCACTCAATGATTCAATGATTCTTTGAAAAAGAAAAATTGATAAACCCCTAGCAAGGTTCACAAAGAAGGGGAAATGCTCAAATAAGTAGAATCATAAACAGAATAAGAGAAATTACAACAGATACAGCAGAATCCAGAGAATAATTAGAGATTATTATGAACATTTATATGCAAACAAGCACAACAATTCTGAATGAGATGGACAAATTCTGAGAACTATACAATGACCCAAAGCTGAACAAAGAGTAAATAGAGAACTTGAACAAACCAGTTGCAAGGAATAAAATTGAAATAGTCCTCAAAACACTCCCTAAAAACAAGAGCCCAGGACCATATTGTTTTACAAATGAGTTCTACCAAGTGTTCAAAGACGAAATAATACCTGTACTACAAAAAAATCGAGAAAGAAGGAAAACTACCAAATAAATTTTATGAAGTGAACATTGCACTAATACCAAAACCAAACAGATAACAAAGAAAACTACAGACCAATCTCCCTAATGAACACAGGTATAAAAAAATATTGGCAAACTGGGCCAGGCACGATGGCTCCTGCCTGTAAGCTTCAGTCTATGAAGCAGCTGGGGCTAGGGATGGCGGTTCGAGTCCCACCTGGGGCCTGTAGCGAGACCTAGTTCCAAAAATATAGCTGGGCGTGGTGGTGCGCACCTGTAATCCCAGCTACCTGGGAAGCTGAGGTTGGGGATTGCTTGAATCTGTGGTACCCCGGGCAACGAGAGCCTGCAGTTCCACGGGCAAAAATAGTGAGACCTAGTCTCAAAAAAAAAACAACAACACATATTGGCAAACTGAATCCAACAATGCAGCAGAAGTGTTACACATCATGACCAAATGGGATCCGTCCCAGGGACACAAGGATGATTCAACATCTGAAAGTCAATTACTATAATCTACCACATCAACAAGAAGAAAATAAAAACCATAAAATAATGTCAATAGATGCAGAGAAAGTATTTGATAAAGTCCAGCATCTACTCATAATGAAGGCTTTTGAAAAACTCAGGATAAGGGGTATATCGTAACAATAAAAGTCATATATGATAAACCCACAGCAAATATAATCCCTAATGGTGAAAAGTGAAAGCATTCCCATTAAGACCTGGAACAAGAGAAGGATGTTCACTCTCACTAACACTTTTCAGTAGAGTACTGGAAGTTCTGTATAGGGCAGTAAGGCAAGAGAAAGGCATAAAATGAATCCAAATAAGGATGAAGGAGTTAAAATATCATTATATGCAGATGATATGATACTTTACATAGACAATCCCAAAAATTCTACAGAACATCTAACAAATTGATTCAGTAAAGTAGTAGGCTGCAAAATTAATTCACAAAAATCAGTCACCTTCCTATTTGCAAATAATCAATCTCAAGAAGACAAATTGTACCAAGAAATGTAAAATACTTGGGAATAACCCTAATGAAAGAGGTGAAAGACTTATACAAGGAAAACTCTAAAAAAAAATTTTTTTTTGAGACTAGGTCTTGCCATTTTTAACCATGGAACCGCAGGCTCTTGTTGCCCGGGGGGGGGGGGGGCACAGACTCAAGCAATCCCCAGCCTCAGCTTCCCAGGTAGCTGGGATTACAGGCATGCGCCACCACACCCAGCTATATTTTTGGAACTAGGTCTCGCTATGGGCCTCAGGCAGGACTCGAACCACGATCCTTGGCCCCAGCCACTTCATAGGCTGAAGCTTACAGGCACAAGCCACCATGCCCAGCCTAACTATAAAATATTTTTAAAAAGATAGAAGAAGACACAAAGAAATGGAAAGCTATTCCCTGCTTATGGATAAGAAGGATTAACATCATGAAAATGGCCATATTACTAAAAGCAATCTACAGATTCAATGCAATTCAAATAAAAATCTCAATGACATTCTTCAAGGAAATAAAGCAAACGCTACTGAAATCCATGTGGAATTACAAAGAATTCTAAATAGCGAAAGCTCTCCTGTCTAAAAAGAGGAATAATGGAACAATTACACTCCCAAACTTCAAATATGACAAGGCCATTATAATAAAAACAGCATGGTATTCAAACAAAAGCAGACATACAGATGAGTAGAAAACCACAGATATACAGTTAACTAATCTTTGAATAAGGAGTAAAGTGTATATCCTGGAACAAGGAACACCTCTTCAATAAATGGTGCTGGGAATACTGGACAGCAACATCCAAAAAGAAAGGAAAGAAAGGTATATATACCATATATACAAAATCAACTCTGGGGGATGGAGGAAAAAAGCCAACTCAAAATGGGCAAAGAACTTCGACATAAACCCTGATACCATAAAATATATACAAGAAAACACAGGTAAAATACTCCAGGACATACATCTCAGAAACTTTTATAAAGAAATCATTTTTAGAAATAAAGACAATACAGGAAAGAATAAAGAGCCGGAACTACATTAAACTAAAAGGTTTCTGTACAGCAAAAGATACAATAAACAAAAAATCCTAGTAGAATGGGAGAAAATATTTGCTCGCTATACAACAAATAAGGGGCTAATATCAAAGATATACAGAGCTTACACAACTTAACAAAAACAAAACAAACAACCCAATCAAAAAGTGAGCAGAAGAATTAAAGACACTTCTTCCAAAGAAGAAATTCAAATGGCCAACAGACATATGAAAAAATATTCAATATCACTTATAATCAGGGAAATGCAAGTTGAAACCACAAGGAGATACTACCTTACACCAGTAGGAATGGTTCATGAAAAAAACCCAAAAAACAAAACAAAACAAACAGGCAACAACAAATTCTGGCAAGGACATGGAGAAAAAGGAACACTTTCATTACTGTGGGGAATGCAAACTGGTCCAGCCACTGAAGAGGATGCTCAAACGACTGAAAATGGAACTACCACTTGATTCAGTGATCCCACTCCTGGGAATAGCCTAAAGGATATAAAAACACTAATTCAAAAGAAAACACATACTCATGTTTATTGCAGCACTGTTGAAAATAATTAGAATATGGAAACAACCAAAGGTCCCAAGACAAGAGGAATGGATCAAAAAATCATGGAATGTTGTGGAGTATTATTCAGCCATCAAAAAAGACAAACTCATGCCATTCACAGCAACATGAATAGAACTAGAAGAAATTATGCTAGCAGAAATTAGTCAGAAGAAAAAACAAATATCAGGTGATCTCACTTATATGTGGAATATAGGTAAATCAAGCAAAAGGACAAGACAGTAAAAACTAACAAGTTAACTATGAAACATTCGGCAAAGGAGGGAGGAGGGGAGTGAAACAGAGGAAGGTGGAACATAAGGGGAAATAGTGATGGTCAGAGGTGATAGGGTAGGGGAGAAATATGGGGACTACAACATAGCTTTAAAAATATATATATAATACAAACAATTTTTTTTTAAAGGAAAGGCAAGCAAAACCACAATGAGCTATTACTCACTTTCACCGGGATGGTCAGAATTAAAAAAGTAAATAACAAGTGATGAAGATGTAAAGAAATTATAACACTGTATACTCCTTATGGTGATGGAAATGGTGCAACCACTTGGAAAGAATCTGGCAATTCCTCAAAAGCATAAGCATATAGTTATACAATTCAGTAATTCCAGACCTAGAGGAACAAAAACATATATTCATATGTGTGCACAAATTTTCATAGAACTTTCATAGTAGTTAAAAGTAGAAACAACAGAAATCCCAGCAACTGATGAAAAAGTTCCATGTCTTTGCAAATATATATAAAACTACAGTTGAATAAAATATTCCACATGGGTTAAATGAAAACTACGGGAGCTCTCTGTGTCTATATGTTGTACATATTCCCTCTACATCTGTTATTCTGACTTCTGAAGATACAATATTGGTATAAATGGTGCCTGTAGAAACTGAGCTGAAAATACGATGTGAACCAGTATAGATTCTTCTAAGAAACATGTCTGGGATAATTTTTGGTTAATGAGAACTAATTTGGAATTTAATGGATGGGTTTGAAACACATGTGCTTAAAGAGTTTTAAATGTTAGTTGAAGTTAAAAAAGCTTAAGTTTTAAAAAAAGATTAAGAATTCCAATTATGGGATCAAAATGAGTTAAGGTTTGGCTATCAGAATTGTGCCAGATGAGTTAGCCAGAGCTTTGATTGTCAGTGTTGGGTAATAAAACATTTTTCCCCTAACACAAGTATGTTAAAAGTTACCAGAAATCTAAATTAGGAAAAATTGTCTTTTGTTTAAGTGGGGCATGGTGGCACACCAAAAGTATAAGGCTGGGGGCACCAAGAGACATGGAATCCCTGGGAGATATAACAACAAAGTCTGTAACAAGAAAAAAAGCCCATGGCACTATCACTGGTTAACTGATGTTAGAACATTGGCCTAGGCTGACCAATCAAGGAACTGTATGACCACCACAGCTCATCCCCTAGACCTAAAACATGAGTATAACTATAAAGACCCCAGAGCTGTCATCACCAGGGGCAACCCATTCAGAACCCCTCCTGTTTTTGCTTTGTATCTGTCCTTGCATAAATCTTTTCAGGCTTGCTCACTGCTGGCAGGAGTTGGCCTGTTTCCTTAACGCTTACAACTTTGCTCTCAGGAGTTGGCCTGTGCCTTTAAATAAACTTCTTTTGACTTGCTTGCCTATTACTGCTTGAGAGCGGCATTTTGGTTTTGTTTTGAATTTTTATTATTTTCTTACAACCTGGATCACATTTGTGTAATTACTGATCTCCTTTTGTATGGCCCTCCATCTTCCCCCACCCCAAGTCCCCACTCTGATCACTCTGACTCTCCCCCGCTGCAAGTTGCTGGTTGATAAAGTTGTTGGTCAGTTGGCTGTTGTTTGACTCATTGGTCTCTCCCTTTATCTGATAAATGTTCTTTTCCTGGACGAGTACCTGAGCTCCTGTGACTTGTTAGTTCATGCTGTTTACATTTCTAAGAGCAACTTTGAGACAGGTAGCCAGGCCAGCCTCATTTGGGACATCTTGCAAGGCAGGTGTTTGGCGTTGTTCTCGAGGTTCCTTTATTGTGGCATTTCCTGTTGTGAAGTTTGACAGTCTTCTTTTCTCCAGACCCATGAGGTGGCTGGGATTCGTGCCTCCTTATTCATTTTGGCTGTCTCCTCCATTCTGGTGTCTGTCCATGCTGCTTCCAAGCCTTATAGTTCTGGACTCTGGCATTGGGATCCCAACTCTCAGCCATTGGTGTTAGAGGGGTTCCCCGGTGGGGACAGACTCCAGCAGGAGGTTTGTTTAGGTCCTTTTCATTCTCATGGTTTATAGTTCTGTGGTGGGGCTGCAGCCCTTTCTCTGCACCTTTCCTTCCCAAATGGGGGAGGAGGGCGCTTTGCTCACCTCAGTGGCATCTCTGGATCAGAGTCTTGTTTCTTTAACCCCTAGAACATCATAGGTGAAACTCTTTGCCAGGTCACTTATGTGACTAGTCTCACAGTCATGTCTTGTGGTTCTGATGATGCTCAGTTTGGGTCCTACCCAGGTGACGATCACGCCCAGGGCCTTTGTTCTTTTTTTCTCCTGTGTGTCAGTCAGTGGATTGTTGGTTTTCTCATTTCCAGTGAGCTCTGTTAGAAGTGGGAGTGAAAAGAGGGGGCACCCCCCCCAAAACTGGTACCCCACCCAGCAGGGGTGTTGCCCTGGCCCTGGACACCTTAGGAGCTAAAGACAGCCCTCTCTACACCTGGGACCCCAGTGGGGTGCCTACCCTGGGCCCCTAGAAGGGGAGTCTCACCCAAGCTCAGGCCTGAAAAAACATTTCGGGGTTTTGTTATAACAGCCATGGTTCCTGGTTTGTCATAGCTAGTCATGTCTCATATTTGGGGGCTTATCCATAATATCCATGCAGAAAAACTATGGGGGGAAATGGGAATAAGTGTTCTTGTTACTAGTGGCAACATGTCTATCTTTGTGTACTTTATTCACCTCTCCTTAAAACAGAAACTTGGAAACATGCTTCAATTTGAGGCTTTGATTGGAATGTCTTTTTAGTACTGAGATTGTATAGAACGAGAAAGATGAGTTTGTCACTTTGCCTATAGGGTTCTAGAGATCTCCAAGGAATATAGTGAAACTTATGTCCACTGGCAGGCCTGGAGACCCCAGAGAAAATCCTTGGGAGCCCTGAGAAGAGAAAATCTACCCAAGGGTGTATATATTGCAGATGTAGTCTGTTCCAACTATACCATGTCTTGACTCCCAAAGCCTACACAGGGCAAATATTGAGCGCTCAATGAAAGATGCCTAAAGGAAAGTTCCAACAAAGCCAACAATTTTTTTTTTGAGACTAGGTCTCAGTATGTTGCCCAGGGGACCGCAGGCTCAAGTTGCCCAGGGTACTGGGAACTCAAGCAATTCCCAGCCTCAGCCTCCCAGCTAGCTGGAATTACAGGTGCCCACCATGGTGCCCAGCTGCTTTTTTCAAGAACCAGGTCTCCCTATGTTGCCCGGGGTAGTCTTACAAACTCAAGCATTTTTGAGCCTCTTGCCTCCCAGCGCTTGGACAACAGGTGCGCGCCACCATGCCCACTTGCCAACAACAATTCTGCTTGGTTATTCTGTCCTGTGAGTTTGCACAAAAATACAGCAAATGAATTTACACTGCATTTAGTTTACAAGCCTTCTACTGTACTATTTAATAGACTTGTGATAAACATAGAAAGAAAGTGATTTTAATAGTAGATTTTCTTAAATGTTTTTGAGGTTTTTTTTCAGTTTTTGTTCCTGAGTTTTTATGATGTCTATTAATAATTTATTAGACAAATACCTCTAAGTTGTCTATTGTTGTTTGCCTTGGGTTTTATTGCTATTTCCTTTGAATACACTATAATCCTGGAGAAAACCCTGGCTACTTTCAATAAGGAAATTAGTATTTGAGAAATAAACTGCTAAGAAACTAGGAAAAGAATAATTTCTTGATTGTGAAGAAATAAAATTTGAGTTTCATTAATAAACCCAAAATCTAAGGAGATTTCTTTCTTAGTCTCCAGGTATTAAAGACAAAATTAATGGATAGCAATATCCACAGTGTGAAGAAGAGATAAGGCTTGTTTCAAGCACTATCTACTGAAAAAGGACCTTCCTTTATCCTACTAAACTACTTTGTCAAAAACTAACTGATACAATATATACTCTCTCTGACTGGGAGCTCTTTTACCTTGCATTGATCCCCATCTTTTGTCCTTACCCCAGCACTATGCTATTTGATGACTAGCTCAGTGAAAAGGTAGACTGAGCCATGTAAGTCTTCTAAATTTTTTCTTGTCTTTCAATTATAAAATAATAAGCAAAACAGATTTGAGGGGGGAAAAAATCACAAGTTTAGAAGACAGGCAAAACAACAACAACAAAGATACAATACACATATAATAGAAGACCCTGGAAAGGAAAACCAAAACAAGAGCATCACACACAGTCCAGAATCAAGCAGACTTTCCTGAAATTAGGAAAAAATCCTTTTGAAACCAAATATTCAGAAGGAAACAATGCACCTGAGAAAATTTACCATAATACACCAAGCTATAGTCTATAAAATTTACTAAATTTGAAAGAAAAAGAAGTATACTGGGTACCTGGGTTCAAAAATACTTTTTTTTTAATATTTATTTTCTTATTTTCATACAACACAGGTCATATTTGTAAAGTTGTTGATTCCTTAGGGTATGCCTCCTCCTCCTTTCTCCCTTACCCCTCCTCCAGTCACTCTGATTGCCCTGTCATTGCAAGTCATTGGTTGATGCTTGGCCCATTCGTCTTTTCCTTTTCTTTTCTGGAGCAATGCTGGGACATGGCAGAACATGCTGTTTAAATTTCTAGGAGTAACTTTGAGGCAGGCCAGTCTGTGTATGTCAGGAACCTCTTGTAGGGTAGGTGTGCGGAGTGGTTCTTCAGATTCCTTTATTGTGATGCTTCCTATGGTGAAGGAGATGGTCAATCCTTTTTTCTGGGCCCATGTGATCACCGGGATCCATGTCTCCTCATTTGTGCTGTCTGTCTCCTCTATTACAAAGTCTGTCCCAAGGTGTTTCTTTTGAGCCTTATAGTTTTTGATTCTGGACTTGAGAACCCAACTCCCAGCCACTGGCAAAAGAGGAGTTCCCCAGAGGGGACAGACATTAACAAGTGCTTGGTCTGGGTTGTCTCCGATTCTGTGGTTTCCAGTTCTGCATGGGGCCACAGTTACCTCTCTGTGGCTTTCTTCCGCCATGGAGAAAGGTGGTGCCTCGCTCATGTTGAACATGTCTCTGGACCAGGAGTTTGGTTCCCAGGTCCCAGAAACATTGTAGGTGTGTCTGTGATAGGTCACCACCATAGTTAGTCTCATAGTCTTGTCTCTTGTGGTTCTGACCATTCTGTTTGGGTCCTACACAGATGATAAGTGTGTCTGGAGCCTTGATATGTCCTCTCCTCTCTTGTATATCTGCAACAAGATTGTTGTTTTCTCATTCCCAGTGAAGTTTGACTGAAGTGGGAGTAAACCATAGGGTTTACCCCAGATTGTGCCCCAGGAGAGGTGCCCGAGCCCCTACCCCTGAACACAAAGGGGTGGGGAACAGTGCCCCCAGCCTGAGGCCCCAAGGCCTCAAGATGCTGTAACCCTGTGGTAGTGTAGGACTCACCCTACCCCTGCCAACAGCCTAGGCCACAGCAGGGACATACTGGGTAGCCTCTGCTGGGCCCATGCCATCTGGGGGATCCAAAAATATTTCTTACAAGGTAAAGAAAATCAAATTATCAGACTTTTCAACAGCAACGTTTTATACCAGAAACAAAAGGAGTGACATATTTAAGATATTTGAAGAAAGAAAATGTAAATCAATGATTTTAGGTCAAGCCAAACTGACTTCCAAGCATAAAGCCAGACATGAACTGCTACCATGTGCCATGGTCAGCCAAGCATGAAGACAGAGATGCATATGGAGCTGACATAAACAGCATGTGAATATGAAAATAAAAATGCCAGAAGTGATTTATAAAGCACCTTGATGGTAACCAAGAGAAAGCTTTCTCTAGCAGACATCATCATTGTACTAGAGGAGCCTGAAAGTTGTCTCCTCTAGTATCTCATTTTCCATGGAACCTGGAGCTGAGTCATGAAGGCTATACCTATGGTGTAGGAATGACAGAATAATTAGTCTCCTCCCCAGTCTGAAACAGAATGGAACAGGAAGACCACAGGGTCATTTGGAACCAGAGAATTTAGTCAAGAACCCCAAGGGCCATTTGCTAACCTTAGAGATGAAGACTATGGGGATACCAGGACCTGACCTGGCAAATGCTACCACCAGTCTGTGACAGTGTTATTGCAGCTTCCTGTGGAGTATATGGTGTTGTCTTCCAGGAACTCTGACACAAGAACTGACTGAATCAGTACAGAGGCCTTAGGTCCTGGAAAGAGAAAGAGAATCAGAAACAGTGAGAAACCCTTCAGCAAGTGGTTAAGATTCTGATTTCTGGAATTAGGTTGTCTCCTTTTGAAACCTGGCTTTACCATTTACATCTGTGTGACTTACTTCCTTATGTTTAAAATAAAGATAATATTAATAATTTCTAATGCTGAGTGCTATAACGGGAATTTAATATTTATAGAAAAATGTTTAGAATAGGAGGAGAGTACAGCTCAACTATAATTTCTCAGCCCTGTCAGAGAATGCTGAGATTTTACTCCTACACCCTCCCCTTTAGAGCTGACAACTCAGTGTCCCCTGCTGGGTCTAGGCCTCTGGTCCTTCCTCTTGCTCTGCAGAATAAACCCCTGTGCTGAATCAAATGAATGGTGGACCTCCGGTTTTGTCTCTCTGCCAACTGGTCCTAAGCTCAGTTCCAACCTTTGCTGTGGCCACTGTAACTGTGGGCTACATGGAGAGAAGACTGAAGGGCGGTACAGTGGAGGCCAAATTGGTACAGTGGGGGCCAAACTGGAACCGGTGCAAAACAGGCACCAAAACTCACAAGGAGAGAAACCAGTTAGCTGAACTGGTATTCTCTGGCATTCCCATGCACAACTGCAAAACTACTCAAAACAACAATAACAAGATTTATTTATAAACTGGGGTTTATATGCAAATTAAAACTGGGGTTTATATGCAAATTAAAACCACACTGAGATACCATCTTACACCAGTAAGAATGGCCCACATAAATAAAACAGACAACAACAAATGTTGGCGCGGATGTGGAGAAAAAGGAACTCTCTTACACTGCTGGTGGGAGTGCAAACTGGCCCAGCCACTATGGAAGACTGTGTGGAGGACCCTCAAACAATTGAAAGTGGACTTACATTCGACCCAGCAATCCCACTACTAGGAATCTACCCAGAGGACATGAAGATATTAATTCAAAAGGACACATGTACGTGCATGTTCATTGCAGCCCTGTTCACAGTTGCAAAGTATTGGGAGCTGACCTGGCTCGCCCCAGGGGACCTATGTGATACATCACCCATGCGGTGGAAACACCCATGGGTGACAGTGTCCATGGGCGTAGCTCTCAGTCCCCACAGAAGGGGTGTTTCTGAAAACTAACTTTCATAAAGGATAAAGCCCTCAGACTCCAGGCAAAGAGGCTTTTCGAGGTCATTCTCTAAC
>PVHY01006103.1:0-23559 GCA_004024945.1 Uropsilus gracilis
AGTAATATTGACTGTATGTTTGTCATATATTGCTTTTATAATGTTTGGGTATGTTCTTTCTATTATGTGATTTTTGAGGACCTTCAGCATAAATGGATGCTGGACTTTGCCAAATTCTTTCTGAGCATCTATTGATATGATCAAATGGTTTATATTTTTTAATTGATGTTTTGAATTACATTTATTGAACTTCAAGTGTTGAAAATCCTTGGAATAAATCTGACTTGATCATGGTGTGTTATCTTTCTGATGCATTGTTGTATATTCTTTTGTAAGAATTTTGTTGAGAATTTTTGCATCTGTGTTCATTAGGGAGATTGACCTGTTGTTTTTCTTTGTTTGTATTGTCTTTTTTTGGTTTTGGTATTAGTGTCAAATTGGTGTCACAGAATGTGGTAGTATTCCTTCTTTCTCAAATTTGGAAGAATTTTTGTAGGATGGACACAAGATTAACTATGAATGTCTTGTGGAACTCATTTGTGAATCTACTTGGTCCAGTAATTTTATTTTGGGTGAAGGCTCTGATTACTGCTTCAGTTCTTTTTCTTGTGATTGACTTATATAGGACTTTCTAGTCTTTATCCAGTTTTGGATGGTTGTGTACTTCTAAAAATTTGCCCTCATTAAGATTGTTGAACTTGTTCATTTTAAGTCTCTGGTTACCATCTGGATTTCACCTTTGTCCATTGTTATTTTCTCCTCTCTCATTTGTGATCCTGTTTATTTGCATTTTCTCCTTTTTCTTCTTTGGGAGCCTTGTTAGGGGTTTATTTGTTCAAAGAATCAACTTTTTGTTTCATTTATATTTTGAGTTATCTTTTTTCTGTTTCTCCATTTATTTCTGCTTGAATTTTTTTTTTTTTATCATTTTCTTTCTTCTTTTGTGTGGACAATTTTGCTGTTGTTTCTCCTGCTTTTTCAGATATAAGATGAGATTGTTCCTTTGGGTTGTTTCTTTAATTGGGGCTGTATTGCTATATACTTGCCTTTATAACTGCTTTGGCAGCATCCCATATGTTCTGGAATGTTGTTTCCTCCTTGTTCATCTTGAAATATTTGTTGATTTCTTCTTTGCTTTCCTCATTAATCCAGTGATTTTCCATTAATGAGGGATTTAGTCTCCATGAGATGGGAGGTTCATGATTGATTTCTACTTTGATGCCATTAGGGTCAGAGAAAATCACTAGTAAGATTTTAATCTTTGTTAATTTGTTGATGCTGGTCCTGTGGCCCAGTATATGATCAATTCTGGAGGAAGATCCTCATGCACTTGAAAAATATGTGTATGCTTTTATTTATTTATTTGGAGGATGTACAGTGTCCTATAGCTGTCTATTAAGTCCATTTGGTTCAGGTATTTGCTCAGGGTTCCAGTGTCCTTTTTTTTTTGTCTTGTTGATCTGTCCTTTTGTGAGCGTGCAGAGTTGAAGTCTCCTACAGTAAATGTATTTTCTTTAATGTCCTTTTTCAGAGATGTTAGCATTTCTCTGGTATATTTTGGTGCTCCATCATTAACTGCATACATATTGATGAGTGCTATGTCTTCTTAGTGTTCCTTTTCTTTTTCTTTTTGCCCCTTGATCATTATATAGTGGTCATCTTTGTTTCTTTTCAACTTTTTTAGTTTGAAGTCTATTTTATCTGATATAAGTATGGATGTACCTGTCTTCTTTTGGTGTCCATTTGTTTGTAGGATTGCTTTTCTAGCATTTTGCTTTCAATCTTTATTTATCTTGAATTGTTAGGTGTGTTTCCTATAGACAACAAAAGTTTGAATTTTGTTTTCTAATCCACTCTACTATTTTGTATCATTTTATTGTTTAGTCCATTAGCAATTAGGGTGATTATTGGTATGTGAAAGTCTATATTTGTCAATTTGTTCATCTCCTTGTGTTACTATTACTACCTTGTAACATTTTCTGTTTTTTCTTGTGTTGGTTTACATTTGCTTCTTGTAATATTTCTTGAAAGGAGGTTTGGTAGGGTGGCAAATTTTTGAAGATTTTGTTTGTCTGAGAGGGACATATTTTTTCCCTGGAAGATTAAGAAGAGTTTTGCTGGATAAAGTATTCTAGGTTGCCACTTTTTGTTTTGGAGTTTCATGAATACCTCTCTCCATTCACTTCTTGCTCTGAGTGTCTCTTTTGAGAAATCTGATGTAAGATGAACAGGTTTTCCTTTAAGTTATCTCTTTCTTGCTTCTTGCTAGCATCATTGTATTTTCTTTATCTTGAACTTTTGCTAGTTTTTACTATTATGTGCCTTGCTGTCATTTTCCTTTTATTATAATTTTTGGTGCTCTTTTTGCTTCCTGTATGTCTATTTTCATTTCTTTCAACTTTAGGATTTTTAAAAATTATTTCCTCAAATATTTTCTCAGTTTCTTTGTCTCAGTTCCTCCCCCTAGGATCCTTCTGACTCTTATATTTCCTTTCCTCATGTCAGATATTTCAGATATTTCTCTGAGTGTTTCTTCAATTTTTTCCTTTGTGTCTCTTTCCTTTTATGCTGTTTTTTTTTAGGTCTGTATCCTGAAGAGTGCTATTTTGTTCTCCCATTTCTTCTTTTTCTTGGTTTTTCCCTGAGCATTCTAGTTCCTTCAATTTTTTCTGTTAACTTATACCAATGTATTTTAAGAATTTGTTTTCATTTCATAATTTATTGGTTGTGTTTTTCATCTCACTCTTTTCCTATTCTGTCTTAAAATCTTAAATCTTCCAAATTTGTTGATTGTGAATTTCCTCAAAAATTTTACTCTAATCTGGCATATTCAGTCATAAAAAGAAAATTGGCATCAACTAATTTAATTTGAGTGCTATAATGTCCTGAGTAATGACCACCCAAATATATCAGGTTTTGGAAACCTTTTTATTTTATAAGGAAATAGAGATTTTGAAGATGTAAATAAGTTAAGAATTTTGACTTGAGAAAATCTTGGAATTTTTCTGAGAGAGTAGGGTAGATACAGTCACATTTGTCCTTTGTAAAGAGAGTTTGAGGGGAATTTAACACATATATTTATAGAAAATAGTAGGCAACATTGCTCCTATTTTATAGAAAAATAGGAGGCAGAGATAGAATAATGCAATCAAAATTGAAGTTATATCAGCAGTCCCCAGGATGGAAAAGAAGCAAATTCCTTGATTTTCATCTAATGTTTGATTTTAGACTTCTGATCTCCAGTGCTGAGAGAGAATAAAATTTTGTTGTTTTAAGGTATTGAATGTATGTGCACTTGCTCAAATGCATATCCTGCAGCATATAAGGTGTGGATGACATCCATATCAAAAGGTCCTTATCCAGTTTTCCTTTTCTTGTAGTTAATTACAAAGTTGAACAGAGACTTTTATTATAGTATTGGAAAGTTACACTAAAAAATATAAAATTTGAGAAAGTCATGGAAGAAGGATAATACACTTACCTACTTATTTATTAATTTACTAAGCATTTTGTAAGTTCCTGCTATGAATCAATTTTTGCCCCAAGTCCTAGAATGAAAATATTCTTGTCCTTGGGGAGGTTAGTTGATATGGGAATTACACACACATACACAAATTAACTTGTATAAGTAAATTAGAAAGTGGAAAAACCATAGGGCATTATACACACACTGAAGAGTACACAGCCTGTTGGGGAGTATTTAAAAATGGAGTGGAGATGGGTTAATAAAAGCTACATGAAAATGGGTTGCCTATGAAAGGAACACTAAAAAACATTGATTAAAGGAGGATTTCCCTCCACATAGATTTCATATTTTGAAGGATACTCTATCCCCCCCAAAGTTGTGATTATTATATAAGAAATAATAAGCCCAAAATGTCTTTAACTGCCAGTTTCTAATCTACTCAGCATAGGATGATCACTAGGCTTTTGTCACCAGATTTTTTTCTTTGAAGGCTTTCTGGCAAAAGTATGATTCTTTTTCAATGTTTCATTTCAACTGATAAAGTTGCAAAAGTCTCCATGAATTTCAAGGACAACCTTACCTATCTGGGGAAAGATAATAACTACTTAACAATCATGTATCCTCAAAAAAATTTCCTTGTGATAAAATATTTTATTTCTTAAATTTTTGTCTTTCTCATATGCAAATTATATAGCAGATATCTTGAGTTATGATATGCATATAGTTTTCTCTGGAAATTAACATATGCCCTTGAAATAAAGCCAGAGAAAAGTAGTTTTTTGTTTCTGCCATTTTCTTATCTCAACGTATCCTCTTTTCCTGAGAAAAACCCATCTATCTCTACACCTCATGTACATCAAACCCTTCCTGGGGGTTGTAGGCAGGGAGAGTTTGACTAAATAACTGGAAGTCTGTTCAGTGCTTATTTTCATTTTGATTTTTAAGAATAAATATTTTCCTGTATACAGTGATGCATATTATTATTAAGTTAACAGTGATGCATATTAAGTTAACATATTTCAAAGAGAGGTGACAAACTATTCAAAAGAGAACTTTGTTGAATGTCATTGGGACTTGATTTTGATTTGTTAGTTGGTAATAAAGTACAGTGGTAATTAGACAAAATATTTACTAGATAAAATGAGGATTTGAACCTAGCTAGTAGTAGAACAGATTTTATTTTGTGAGAACTATATCAACAAATATGTTTGAGTTTACTTTCCATAGGTAGGAACAATGCATATAATTACTTTTAATAGTAAAGAGTTTCTAGTTCTGGGTTGTTCTTATCTCAGTAAATACCTTTTTTGGAGGAAATAATGCAGAATTTAATCTTCTCATTTCTAAAAAATGCACTGCAAGATGCAGAGTTTGGGTACTCATTGTTAAGTATCTGGTTCCTTGGTCATTCTGTGGGTATGAGAATACTGGATTTAGTTTCAAGTAGCAGAATTCATTAACTACAAGAAAAGGAAATTTCCTTTATTCAAGTTACAGGATGGAGTCTGTTCTCATTTTAAGTCTATGAAGATGGCTTTGGTCTTTTGCTTGTGTGGTGTGTGTGGAGGGGTGGAGGCAGGCAGAAAAATTTGCAATATGTTCAAAGATTAATTCTACTTTTGAGCTAAGGGTTGCTATCATTAATCAAATCAGCATAGGAAATTGAGATCAGTACATTATTTATAGCAAGGGAAGTATGATTTTATGAAATTTAATTTCACTTATATGGTCTGGTATGTTTTGTAATATTTTGTATTAAGAAGAGCTAGCAAGTCATGAGGTTAGATTAGCAGTGGTTAGTGGTTTACTTTTCCTGGAATTGTTAAAGCTGGGAAAGTTCCTTTCTTAGCAAATTTTTTCTGAACACTTACTTTGCCTCATACAGTAGTATTCTTTATGAATGATTTTTTTACCCCCTTTCTCCTAATACTATATTTCAGTGTAGGACAGGTATCCTGTCTCCATTCCACACCTTGCCTCACTCTTTATTGAGATCTGGTATAAATCTGAGATTTCTATTATTAACCAGATTCTGGTACTAAGTAGTGAAATGCACAATGCTAAATAAAGTGTACCTGGGTTTCCTTAAAGCCCTTGCCTGTTGTCATTTCTAACCATTAACCCTGTGAACTCTTTTCCCGTAGAAGTCTCTTCAAAACTTTCATGGGTTGGGGTAGGGCTATGCAATAAAGAAGAGGAGGCTTAAGGTCAGAGTTGTGACTTGGGGTGCTTTCTTGGAGGTGCGGTGAGTAGAGGATGGACCAGAAAAGGAGACCACTAATACACAATGGCGGTTTCCAGCTAAAATTTCCTTAGCCAGGCTCTTTGAGTTGAAAGCAAAACAAAAACTGGCGATGGTGGTGGTGGGGTGTTCAAAAGAAATGGAGCTGGGAAGGCGAGGGGAGACCAGGGTCCCCAACTTGTGTAGGAGTCCCGTTCCATCTCTGTTAGTCTTTCGGAGCTGCGCAGGCAGGACTAGAAGCCTCGGGGGGAAGCCTCCTTCCCACCCCGACCGCACTAGCAACTGCAGCCACCAGTCTCGTCTGCAGACAAAGGGGCCCGGTAGGGCGCTTGCAGACTCCTGCAGCTCGGGCTGCCGAGCCGAGGCGCGCTCTCCAGGGAGCACCGGGTCGGGGAGTCCGAGTGGGTCGTACCGACCCGGTGGGGGCGAGCCAGGGAGTCAGCGAAGCCAGCTGCGGGGCGCCGACACCCCCCGGACGGGCGCGGCGCCCGCCTCCCGCCGCCACCCAGTCTTTGACCCCCCGGGCCTCCCCTCCTCCCTCCGCGGGCCGCTCCGCGGTCGCCGCGGCTCAGACCGCCGCGCTGCGCCTTCCAGGGCGGTGGCGGAGAGCGAGCGCAGAGGGCGGCGGCATGGCTGTGTCCTGGAGGAGCTGGCTGGCCAACGAAGGGGTTAAACACCTCTGCCTGGTAGGATGGCGGGCAACCTCTCCCAGCGTTTTGTCTCTTGTGCAGCCGTGTTGATTCATTCTCTGAATCAATGCGCGGGTGGGAAGCTGAAAGTTGGACTTCTAAACCCAACGTTCTCAACAAACAAAGCTTTCCGTTGTACGTTTCTGGAGATTTTCCCCCTCTCCACCTAACTCCAACTGCCGGGACTTTGCCTACACGCTGGAGGGAAAGCGAACGTGGAGGAAAGACTAAAGATTGCTTTGTAGTGAACAAAGTTGTTTCTTAAACTTTTAACATCCTCCCCTCCCCCCCAGGCCCCCTTTTCCTTCTTTGCTCTTTTCCCAGATTGTGTCTGTCGCCTGTTGCATTTTAGCAACGCAAACCATGACACCTAGCTATGTCACTAAATTCTTAGTGTACATCAGGGGATACCTGCAGATCCTTTGAGACTTGTTTGCCACACAGATACTTAATCTCAGGTGCAGGAACTGAAGGACTTCAGGTTTTCCTCTGACTAGTTTTCAGCTTACTGGTCATTTGAGAAAGTTTTCTGCACTTACCAATCAAGTTCCTCTGGAAGTACTTTATAGAGTACCAGGAATGTACTCGAGGTTGCCATTCATCAGGTAATACATATTTTTTTTTCTCCCTCTTCTTTTGTATGATTTAGCTTATCTGGCTCTCGTTGAATACCCTGCTTTTCTGGAAAACCTTCCTGCTGTATAACCAAGGGCCAGAATATTATTACATCCACCAGATGTTGGGGGTAAGTAAGACTTGGGTATCTGGCAAAATGGGTTTAATGTGGACAGATAATGGTACAAATTTGGTCAGTCCTTCCATTCATTAAAGAAATCCCTACAGCTCTTTTTAGAGACTTTTGTGATTGTCCAAAGTGGTCCAAGTTTCTGGAATTGTCATTTGCACTTGTCTAGGTTAAACCATTCTTTTAAGGACCCCAAATAGTACCTATTACTTTGAAACCATGAGATGGCCTGCAGAGCTGTGAGATTTGCTACATCTTGCAGCAGCAAATTGCCTTCCTGTATCTGCTTCAACAGGAGCATCAACTGATGACAGATTTTTAATTTTCACTTGTCAAGACTTTCAGTCAGCCTATTAGCTTATTCAGCATTTTCCCACTTTTTACATTCAGCTCTCACAAATGTGTCTAAGGTGGTGTTTCCTATCTGTGCATTTTTCAGCAGCTTGTCCTAGGTTAGTGGCTAGTTATGTTTCCAGTGTTCTGATTCTATGTGAGAGTAATACTGCGCAAAACTTTGCTGTGGTTTACTTCATATTGATGTGTTTTTCTTCTCTACCCTCTGTTGCTTCTCATATCATTCTTTCTCTCTATCCCCTTCTTATTTGACTTCTTATTAAAAGACAACAGTGCTGTAGATATCTTACTTTATATTAGGAGATAATATTTTCTAAGAAAAAGCAAAATAGTATAAAATATGTTGAAAAATTCTCAGGCATCAGAAAAGGCAGGCCTTTTCCATCCCTTTTCCTTAAGGAAAGAACATTACAAATAGATACATTGTTTTGTTTTCCATGATTTAGCGATTTTTAAAAATTCTCCTTAGTTCAGATGAATTTAATAAAACTGACCTTTTATTTCTTCCTTTAGGTTCACAGATACTATGTTACTTTAAGTCTCATATGATAGAGCAGTGCTTGACTCATGTTAAGACTATAATATTTTGCAGTTAATTTCACTAGTTGATATTTCTATGCAAGACAGTATCACTTTTTATTACCAGTTGAGCTATAGCTATTTTAAAGAATTAACACCTATACATTTTTTTGTAATTACTTTTTAGAGCTGTTTAAAGTTCACAGCAAAATTGGTGATAAGGTGCAGCGATATCCCAAGTATTCCCAATCTTCACAATGGGATAAACCTCCCCTATTGTCAACCCCACTCCCACTGCCAGATTATACCTTTGTAACAATTCATGAACTTACATTGACACATCATAATGCGTCACATTAATTTATAACTAATTGGTTGAAAAAGGTAGTCTGAAAGATTAAATTCATTTTATTGGTAACATAAATCTGAACATTTATTTCCCTTTTATCCATTCAGTAAAACTGTCATGAACCTTGTGCTTTTCAAATGAACACATAGAGAGTAACATTTCTGTCAATCTAATGGAGAGTCCATTCTGTAAATACTTAGAATTCAGCAAACAAACTAGAAAATTTTTCATTAGTAATCATATGATTGACTGCTCATCTATTATTACTTTGTTTCCTATAAATTCCCTTGTCTGTGTGAGTTAGTGAAAATTGTGCTTTTCAGTGGAAGATGTATCTGACCTGTTTTGTACATTCAGAACCAATTTGGAGAGCCACATTACCATTATTAGAAATGGTGAGTGTTAGAGGAGCGTATAGGGGTCTCAAGGGAGGTCAGTCAGTGGCCCAGGAATATTGATGGAGGGTAAGTGAAGCATGCATGCATATGAAATACTCCCCACACTACATAAATATATAAACAATTGACAAATTAATTAAAGATAACAAAAATTTCATATAAATAAAAAGTGCTAAATGTTCCTTAGGAGCTATTTGTTTTAATATAAAATTTAAGAATAGACTACTTGGTAAGCCATAACTAAATTTTAGATTTCAGCTTATAGAATAAGCTAGCTCGCATGATACTTACTTAAAATTAATTATGTTGAATAGAAACCAGTAAGTTAATTGGATGCTGTATAGCTGAATTTAAAAATAGTTTGATGACAAGTCAAATACAATGAAGTACACATGTATGCACACACACATATAAATACACAGAAAATCTAAATAATGAACAAAATGCTGACTCATCCTCTACCTCATACTTTCTTCTCCATCCCACTTTAATACTTTTGCTTGAATAATATGACAGGTTAGTGAGACGTTGAGAACAGCTAGCACATGGTAGGGGCTCATTAAATATCAATCAGATTATTGAAGGAAATAGATGGTAAAAGAATTACTTGGAAGGCTACAAGTATGAAGTCTTAAGAATCAGATGAAGAGAGAGATTATTTTAAATTAGTGTTCATGGAAACATAAGAATTAACCTTACTGATGCACTTTGGTGGCTTCATTTCATAAATGATTGATAGGAGTGGTCTGTCTTCTCAGCATCCTGCTCAAAGGTGCAAGAGTACTTCCAAATGTGTCAGTAATCACTGGTTATTAATTTTCTAGTCTTTAACTTACTTAATTTTGGAATATTTTCAGTCTATTGATTTTTTTCTATAAAAAGGCACTTTATAGTTTTATTTGCTTAGTGGAGCAATTTTAGTTTTTGTTTTCCTGAGGCTTTTCTAATCTTTTGATGGTTGTGATATTTTATAGTATACGACTTTGCAAGTTTTTTTTTAATTTTAAAAATATAATATAAAAGTGGTGTATAACTAATTTGATATACTGCTGGCTCTCAAGTTTTGCATGGCAGTAACTATGCATACATGTACAAAAGCATGATCCCACCACCATGGTAGAACTGTAGAAATCATGAAAAACACAAGTATTGGGTATCATAAATCCTTTTCTGGTGTCATAAAATATTTGATATCATATCTGGAATTGAATTTGATTCCTGGCACTTTAAACCAAAAGTGGAAGCAGTACTTCAATTTACTCAACATTTTGATGACATTGTTGAGTCATTTGTTTGTAAAACCTCAGGTAATAAATTTTCCCAAGTATTATGGGAAGGAAGGGTCCTTCCTGGAATATAACTCAATTTCAGAAAGACACAGACACTAATTGTGAATAGTCTGAAATTTCTGCTATTGATTGAAAAGCAACAGTTTATTCAATTGTTTATTGTAAAGAGTTGCTATTCAACGAATGTTTTGTTTATGCTAGGAAAACAATTTATATATAGGCTAAGGCATCTGAATTACCTGCTCAAGTTCCTTTAGATGGTCAGTCTTAGATTTAGGATTTGAATGCAGTCCTGTTTGGTGTTTTGCTTTTTTCTCATATGACTCAAGTTTTCTAAACCACTTCACTGGTCATCTTAAATATTTTGCCAGTTGCTAGTATTATGCTTTCTTAGCTCTAAGTCATATGCAATTTAAAATTCTCTAGAATACATTAAAAAAATTAGAAGATGCTTGTGGCATTAATTTTAAAATTATGTTTTATTTAAAATAATAAACTTAAAGCTTAGTAATGTAGTATCCAACAGGTGGTCAGTATTTAAAATGTTATTAAATATTTACATTATTTTTTGCTATTCTTTGAAATAGTATATTTTATATCTAATTACTAAATTTTCACTTGAAAATACAGATTTCTAAATTTAAATTGTCTTAGTATTATCACATTTTACAGATAAAGTGAATTCACAAATCCAAGTTGTTTCAAAAATAAGAGCTTTTCCAGTAATACAAAGAATATAATTTTACATTTAAATTGGTAAAAGCCATAAGCTTAAATTTTAATTCTTTGGTTGCCCTAGACACATTTCACATGTTTTTTAGTCATATGTGGATAGTGGCTACTATTTTGGATAATGCAAGTATACTGTAAGGGAGATATTTCTACAATTATATTCATATGTACCTATCATTTTGGTTAAAACAGACAACCAGTCACCAACTATTATAATAAAAAGGCATCAGGATGTGGGTAGTCCTCTTTTTTTTTTTTTTCTCCAAAATAGGAGCTGGTGTGAAATGAAAATTTGTGGGTAATAGTTATTGGTGTCTAAGTGTAAAAATATCTTTAACTTTTCGCTAATTCTGATTTGATAGTATTTCTTGGTGGTATTTAATGATGATGTTATTTATTTTTAATTCTAGGAGGCTAAGTGGCTGGTGTCAGACCATAGTTGGGGATTAAAAAATTGCATGAGAACTGACAGAAAAAAAGTCTTAAATGATGGAAGATAAAATAATGTTGTGACTAACATGTCTCAGGAGTTTTTATCATGATTATTCTTTCCCTGCCTGGTCTGATCTAGACCCAGAGGCAACAAGGTCACGACTGATTTGTGCCTGAGTTAATGTGCTAATCATGACTATGCCCTTCCTGGAATATGCTTAATTTTGACAAGTGAATGTTGGATTCTTACTCAACTAAGAGAGAACAGAAAATCTTTTGGGAAAAGGCAACACACACACACACACACATACACACAATAGGACCAAGCAATAACTGTCTATTTTCCTACAGCAACCTTTTGTTTTTTGTTTATTTTTCTGATTTTATTACTGGTGATTTATTGCAAAGGTCTTTCTGCATCAAAAAAAAAGTAACTGCTAAAAGAAGAAATAGTGTATTAGAATTTAGATTTCCTGCAGACTTCTAAAACTGTTTTCTCTAAAAAATATTATCTACTCTAATTAAAAAATATATACTTATTACAAAAGACAGTTCAAATTTATGCAAAATATTTATTCTATAAATATTCCATATGAGTTATGTAGTAGATTTACCCCTCCATAGACTTTGGTAGTTGTGCCATTATCATAACTCAGTGCAACCTTTAAAATAAAGGACTCCAGGACTTCTTTTATATCTTAAAGTGAAATTGTTATTTATTTATAAAAAATGGAAAATATATTTCCTTACCTTTTGATAAAGTGCTAATATGTCGTGATCAACTCTTAGAAATTTAATTTTCCAATTTTTTTTAAGTCTTTGGGCAGTTTAACTCAAAACTGTCAGTGGGAGATTTCAGATTCATGTACATCTATTCTAATTTGTATTTCGGACTTTTTAAACAAATAATATAGTTGAATTCATAGAAGCGTTTTGAGAGAATGCTTTTTATGGTAACATAATCTATAAATCTTTTGGCTTATACCAAAACATTAATGTATGGACCATTAAATTTCAAACTAATTATTTGCATGGTGCCATGACAAGAATTTTTCTTTTTTTGGCTTTGTCTCAGTTACTCTTTGAGACTTAATACATGATCATGAAGATTTTTTTCACTCTTATTGAGAGAGACTTATATAAATTGGAAGAGAGTTGTGCACAAGGACACTGATTTTAGTATTTGTTATAATTTCAGTGATGATCTTTCTTTGGTCAGTCATTATTCATAAGTTACTTAGAAGCATCAACTCATATACCCTCTCAAAGGTCCTGGGAGTTACTACATAACTAGCATTTCATCAAAGACAGAAATTTGATGGCTTGTGAATTTCTGAAATTCAAAGACTGATACCTATGAACTAGACCTTAGGTTTTGGATAGTTTTGGTTTCACAGCCAGCTGATGTGACCTTAATTTTGTTGAGAAGGAATCAATGGCCTCCTGTTGGCTTTAGAAAAAGCATTGTCAATCTTTCATCACACAGAATATTAATATTACTACCTATAATTTCCCAGGTACACATGGTGGTTTGAATTCAAGAAGAATTTTTAAATTAAATGTCTTTTGTTTGTTTCATTTTATTCTTGACATTGTGTTACTTGAAAAAACTTTGCTTTTTTTTGTTGGCAGGTGAAATGGGTTATATTAGTTTGATGCAATCATATTCTTAATCTGTTTGTAATAGCAATTCAAAGAACTTTAGCCTTTAGAAAGGAACCTTGATTTTTTTATTTCTTCCTTATTTTCCCAAAGAGAAAAATAAGGTTGAAACAAGTTACTATTGCTCATAGAATTTGTAGCTTCATCTTCATATCGGTTGATCCTCTCAGCTCAATATTCACCCTTTATAATGAACAAATCTATGCACATGCGCATGAACACTTTAAACTCCACACTATCTTATGTGAAATGGTATTCAAAGCTATTTAGGAATTTAAAAAAATTAAGAACTATAGGTGTCTTGGCAGTACATACAGAGAGAAATGATCCAGTATCTCTGAATCACATACTGTGTTTTAACACAGTGTTAATCCTCCCCCCCCCCCCAAAAAAAAGTAAAATTACTGGTTTACTGGATTCTACTAAGATAACATGTATTTTCAGCAGTAGAAATATTTTGGGCTTATATCAGACAAATTGCTAAGGAATTATGAATCTTAAGTTTTTAAACATTTCTCATTCAATATATGACAGAATTATAGCACTGAATATCTAATCTCTTTATTGTATACTGCAAAATAATCACTGTATAGTTCTCTCTTATTAGTAGCATCCAAAATAACAAAAGAATGAACTGTAGAGTTTCAGAGATTTTCAAATCCATTTCCTTCATTATCATCAATAATATTAATAATATCAGTAATAGCTTACTTATATGGGGGTCTAAGTAACATGAATTAGCCTAAGAAATTTCATTTATTTAATTTTTCATCCTTTCTGTGGTGTAGATATTTTTAATTCTGCAGCAAATAAACTGGATTAGAGCAGTTCTGTAATAACTTATTAGTCAGTGGCAGAGGCAGGAAGGACTTTAACTCAAACAAGAATTTGTATTTTTAGCCATTGTGGTTTTGACTCTACACAATCTTAATATCAGGCTGGAACAAATGGAATTGCTGTTTTGGTAGACAAAAAATAACCAGATACCAACCATTTCATATGATTTATCAATAATAACAACTATTACTATTTATTAATCATGTATGAGTGAGAAGCATGCCTTTACTCTTTTATAATCTTTTACTCTTTATATTTAATTTTATCCTTATAATAACCCTAGAATATAGGAATTAGCACTTTTTAATAAAGTGAGGAACTAAGATCATGAGTAGTTAGATAAATTTTCCCATGTTAAGTAGTTAACAACTGGAGAAGTCCAGTTTGATCTCACACTTACCTGGGACTGAAGACTATATCTGCTCTTTCCTCAATTACTCTGCTCTATTAAGAAGGTTCCGAGACAGAGATAGAACCTGCAATTTTCCACTCTTTCTATGTTTTTCTATCAATAAATAATCAATAAAAGAAAAGGCAAGAATGCAGTTTGGGGATTATTTTAAAACCTGAGGCAGACTTGTACACCTCAACTGCTATTTCATTAACTTGCTCAGATTTCCATAACTTTTATCATGTACTACATACTGGGTAGTTTAAACAGCATACATTTATTTCCTTTCTCACAGTTCTGCAAGTTGTTTGTTATATACTTTCTCCTGGCAAATATCCAGCCTTGGGAAGAGGAGACTTTAAAACTGAGGAAAGTTATACTAATCTCAGTTCTAGTTCATGTCTCTACTTTAATTGATGACTTAGTCTAGCTAAATATATTCTTTCTGGACTCAGTATTGAATGTAAATAGTTCTAGTTTATGTTAAGAAATTTTTGATGATCACATTGATTTAAAAATACCTAGGTAATTTTGTGGAACAAGATCAAACAACTGCAGTTTCTTATTGGAAAACTCATTAGCTCTAGTGCTAAATGGACATAAACTGAATACTGTATTGTCTACCTTATGATTTTAGCAATACTTCTCCAATACCTTATTGTCTCACTTGTCTACCTTATGATTTTAGCGATACTTCTCCAAGTCTTAGTTTAATTCCTCTATAAAGTTGGTCTTAAACTTTGTTAGTTTCATTGTAAACATTATAAGAAAAAATTCTGGTCAAATGACTAGCACAGTTCTGGTAAAATGGTTAACACTTAGTACCTATACATTTAACAAAAAATAGCTATTACTACACATATTAAATGGCATTGTTTAATATTAATGATATTAATACTAGTAGTATTAATAATATAAATTATGTTCATAAATAAAAAATATTGAAAGGAATCTAGATAAATATAACAATGGAAGGAACTTGTTGAGTATATAGCAGATGGTGTTAGAACAGACTTATCTTTCTCTTTGGTTAACTTTGAACTGCATCCTGATCCTTGTGGATGAAGGAGGACGATCTACTACTGTTTGTAATTGGCACAAAATTTGTGGTATCTTGCTTATGATTACTGGGTGAAATTTAAGCTTGAAATAGGATGCATTTCATTCGAAAACCATTTATTGATCTTAATTGAACCCCGAATTCTTCAAAGAGTGGAAAATGCCTTTCTTGAGAGAGCGTTGTAATTAAAATAAAATTTAATATTAGAGTCAATACTCATTCAGATGTTCTTATGGGCAAGACATTGTGTTAGGTTTTTAATATTTTGTCGGAGTCTTGACTAATCTACAAGATCAAGTCTACAAAAAAGGTAAAGCACAGAAATAGTAAATAACTCCTTCATGGATTAAAGTATTTATCATAAAATCCCTTATATAACAAGAGTTACCAAAATGCCAGCTTTCCACTTTCCTTCCTTCTTATCCTTTGTACTAATATAATAATTACATAAGATAATTCACTTAACTGTTCTGTACTTATTTACTGTGAATACTTAAACTAAATTACCACGATTCACTTAACTGCTCTTACCTCAGAGTATTTTGCTAAGGATTAGATCACTTAATAAATACGGATGATTTTGAAAAAAATTGAAAGCACCAAAATTTTGAAAATTGGTTGTTATGACACATAGTTTTTATCTTCTGTTATTCCCCCTGAGAGTCTAAAGGACGGTTTGGAGAAAAATATGAACGATTCTGTTTTCCTGGTGTAAAAGTGGCAGATGGATCTACATCCAGTGTGCTTTGCCTTTCCATTGTTTACTACTGAAGTGGGATCTTGAATGTCTATGACAAGTTGTGATTAATAATTTTGCTAAGACTTGAGTGGGACCTTAGTAGAAAAGCAAATTAGTTGTATTCCCAGCTGGGTAAATTTGGGATACAAATTAGTTTTATCCCCCAGCTGTGGGCAGACACTACCTCATCACTCTCAGCTGCTACATTTAAGGTACTTTCCTGATGTGGTAAAAGTATAACAAAAGAAAACAAATGTTTCCATTTATAATAATTGGAAAGTTGAATTTGACAGTGACTCCTATCTAGATGAATTTAACACATGTTCCAAGTAGGGGAAATTATAAGCTTTTGTGGTTATAATGGATTTGAAAATTGTTAAAAATCTCAGACATGTATCAAGAATATCAGAGTTTTGATACAGTTTAAGATAAGCAGAAACTAGTGCTATATATACAAAATGAAAACATATATCTGAGATTTAAAAATTGTGGGCACTTCAATGCTAAAATAAAATTAAAAATAATCTGTGGTGAATGCCTTTCTGCTATATTGCTTTCCCCTATTTTCCTGGGATTATTAAATAGCTGATTCAAATCACGAATAAGTTGATTAATGTAATCTTAGAGAAAACTGGAGTCCATTGAAAAGATATGAAGTAGGAGTGACCCAGCAATTTTTTTCCATACTGTAATTTGTTTTGTTAATTTTCCTTTCCTCTAATATATTTTCTTTTATGTTGCTTTCAATTAGCTTCTTATCTTCCTGAGTGAACACCCTGTCACCCCAACTCTTATGGGAAGTTGGACTTCTAGGTGGGTGAGGGTGATCTAAGAAGAAAACAGTGGATCAAGAAATAAGAAACACATACTGGTGGCATAGGATGACTAGGATGCTTTTAATTCTCACTGATTTTCCTTGACCATGTTACTTCCGATAAGTTATTTTTAGTCTTTAAACTTTATTAACTCTCTTGACTTGAAAAGCATGAACCCATCTTATATCAAGTAAGTCAGAATTAACAGATATTGTCAGGGGTGTGGAGAGAAAAGGAACCCTTGTATGTTGTTGGTGGGGATGTAGACTGATCCAGTCTCTATAGAAAATAATACTAGAGGGTCCTCTAAATATTAAAAATAGGTACATCATGTGAACTAGCACTTCTATCCCTATGTACCTACTGAAGAATATCAAAATCACTTATTTGAAGAGATATGAAAAGATAAATATCGAAGAGATATATGACATGTACATTGTGATGCTATTTAAAAAAGGCAAGTTATAGAAACAACCTTATACCCAATGGCAAGATGGTGGATTAAGAAGATGTGCTATGTATGCATGTATATATGGACATATGTGCATGCATGCAAATATATATGTAAAATATACCTACATCTATATAATGGAGTACTCTTAGCTATATAAAAAGATAAAAACTCTTGACATTTGTGATAACATGGATGGAACTGGAGAAACTTAGACCAAGTAAAATAAAAATAAGAAAAACAAATAATGATTTCACTCATATTTGAAAAATAGAGAAATAGACTAAGGAACTGTCCAAAGTAAACCAAAACAAACCCTGTAAATATGACCTGAGGGTAAGAAGGAGGAGGGTGCAAGACTGTGGGAGGGGCCTAATGGTCTATGATGGAGGATTTATGGGTGCCTTCATGGTGAGTGTGGTGTAGTGACATATCTGAGGAGGTATGAACCTACTCCCGTAAATCATACCCAGTGTTGTAAGCCAATGTTACCACAATTAAAAAGAAATTTTACTTCAATTAAAAGAAAGAATAAGAAACATGGGCCAAAGAGCACAGTTATAAAGAACTTTGAATTATGCAATTAAAATGAAAGCTATATTTTCCTTTTTCTTTTCTTCCATAGTTCAGAATATCTAAAGAGGAACTTAAGCAAATGTCATATGACATTTTTTTTTTCAGTTGGCATTCATTAGTATAGACCACTGATATTTGCTTAAGAATGTAGAGTGTCAGTATGAATGCTTTTCTGCCACTTGAGAAACTTCATTTGCTTTTGGGCATTGTTCATATTGACTTTGTTATTTCCATTGGAATTGTTCTGAGGGGTTTGGGCATGACTTGGAGTATCTAGAGTTGATAGTTTAATGTTCAGTTATTTTCACATTATAAATATATTTAAATGGAATATGTGAAAGAATGAGTCAAATGAAAAGGCTAGAAGAGTATAATCTTGTATCATAATGTATATATGAAGTTTAATTTTTGTTTTACAGAAGAAAACTAATTTTAGTATTATCCTGGTTTTAAGCTTGAATGTGCACCATTCCTAAAAACGAAAAGTATATTTTGTTCTGCCCGCATATTTTATATAAGTGGATTTTTGTTAAAATCTTATGAAGCATTCATTCTAATTCTTATTAAAATCCAAGACTGTGTTAAAACAATGCATAAGCTTGTGTGACAGGTCACTGTGTGTGCTCTCACCTATGTGCTCACAATTTCAAGATACCACTCAGACTGAGGGTACAGCAACATGTTACTGTGTTTATTAACAAAGGGGCGTTGGGCAAAAGGATTGAATTTCTAAGCCACACTTGGCTGACCGTCTTACTCCAGGTAGTGTCTATAGTGTCCAATAGTCCAAAACAAGGGCTGCTTTGGCGAGAGCCTGGAGCTGGTGGCACATTGGTAAGTGGTGGCCTTGGGTCCAACTCATGGCAGCAGCTGGAGATAGTCATAAGTGGCACCATGGCAGCCAGCAGCAGCCATCCGAAAAACTAGCCTGGCTAGTAGAGACACCAGATTGGACAGCACCAGAAGCAACAGCACCAGGAGGTGATGCAGGAGGATTAGAGGCACTGGCATCACAAGGTCTCAAACCTGATAGTGTGTTTGTATTCTGAAGCAGTCCTCAAAATTGAAATCGTGGCCAGCTGTGCAGACTTGACCCATGATGAGGTCATGCAGCATCTTATTGCTGCCGCTGTTGAGGTGGTGCCTCCCAGGTCAGTGCTGCTGGATCTGGGCTGGCTTGTAGGCTGCACGAGCTGCAGGCCTCTTCTCTCCGCCAGCCATTGTCCCTCCGGCATGGCAGCCCTGTATGGCACTGCGGTGGGGCTCCTTTTTTACTATTGACTTCTTTATAAACATGTGGTGTCTCCTTGACTTACATATATTAATACTTGTAAAAGTTCTAAACTATTAGTGACAATGTAGTGAAAACTATTAGTGATAACGTAGTGAAAAGAATATGGGTTTTTAGATAAGTTGATAAAAGTTGAAATTTTGATCTTGACAAATGTATTTTTAATTCGTTGAAATATTCAAAACCTTGTATCTTCAATTTTAAAGTGGCTAGTCTATTATTAATTTGAACTGCATAAAAATTCTAATATTGAATGAAACATATGGATTTTTAAAATATCAATTTTGCATAATTTAAACTGTTATCTTTGTGACAAAGTTGGAGGAAAGCTAAGAAAGGAGAAATGAATGTAGAAGAGTTTCTTCTCCTTTATTTATTTATTTTTTTGAGACTAGGTCTTGCTATTTTGCCTGTGGAACCACAGGCTCACGTTGCCCGGGGTACCACAGACTCAAGCAATCCTCAGCCTCAGCTTCCCAGGTAGCTGGGATTACAGGCATGCGCCACCACATCCAGCTATTTTTGGGAACTACGTCTTGCTGTGTTGCCCCAAGCAGGACTCGAACCATGATCCCTAGCCCCAGCCTCTTCATAGGCTGAAGCTTGTATACAGGCACGTGCCATCGTGCTCGGCTTCTTTTCCCTTTGTTTAATGGTAAGTTGTAGCAGACAGATTCATGGCAATGCTAGACTAATTTCAGGGAATACTTTTGAGTTATGAATGGTCTGGTATTAAAAACTGCAAATGTTTGTTAATGACTATAAAACTTTACAGTACTCCAGGAAGGTAACTCCTAATTTTTGGCAACATATATTTGAGAAGCACTTAAAAAGATATTTCCCAAATGATAGTATATACTTTTTAGGTTATAGTTTCAAAAATATTTAAGTGAATAATTGCTTTTTAGTGAGAATGTTTTCTAAATTTTAGCTCCAAATTCCTTAAATTTTGTTCCTAGAAACCCAAAGGTTGTGGTACACAGGAACAAGAGGCATTTTATAGAAAATTGGCAGGGAATTGCCTCTGTAGAACAAAGGATTTTATTTTTAAAACTAACCTTTTAATGTCAGGTACAAAGTATTTATATCAACTATTCCCAGTTCATAGTACACTGTCTCCATGGGTCTGGACAAGGTTCTCTTTTGCTTTCTTCATCATTAATTTATTAATTCATTATTAGACCCTTTCCTCTGAAAATACTTCATTTCCCTCCTAAAAATAAAATATACTTTTAAGAATTTTGAAGTGAATCCTTAACTTGAACTGTCTTATGACCAAATTACCTTATTTTTGAGATGACCATTCATGAAATCATTAAATCTCAGGATAATATGATTAACTAGAATAGGTTAGGCTGCTAAAAAAAAAACAAAAACACCAAAACCCAAAACCAACCAAACCAAACAAACAAACAAACAAACAAAAAACCAAACCAAAAAAACCCCTTAATTTCCAATGGTTTAAAGGACAAAAAGTGCATTGTTAGCTTTTTTGCTCTCATGTTAGTGTAATATGAATGTGTCAGGTGGATGATCACTTTTCTTAATGCAGTCCTTCTGAGAGAGGTCAACCTAGCATCTATCATCTTCGACATTCTGTTTCAAAATAACTTGAAGTTGCTGTTTCAGTTTGTGCAGTGGGGTAAGGGGCAAAGTCCTTATGCTGAGATTTGCTTAATCAAGTAAGTTACAAATTTCTACTAGGTTCACATTCCATCTTGACAATCTAATTAGCTGTTTTTCTGATGTGCTGACTTGTATTCTTTCACTGGAAAGTATTTTATGTTCACATTTCTTTCAATTCACAAGAATGGTAATGTTCCTAGTGCTCACTCTTACTTTTTATCACTTTTTTTTTTATAGCCTATACAATTGGCTGGGTGGTTCTTTAGTTTTTTGCATCAAATACATTGCATAGTTTATACCTATAACTTTTTAGTTATCCCTTCTCTAAGAAATGAGCACTTAGATTAGCTTTAATTTCCTGCTACCTCAGATAGTAGTATGGTAAAATAAAGCATACTGTAATTGTGTAAATTCTATTTTGCTGGTTTTATAATTTATGGCTTTATCCTCTTTTAGTGTTCTTAAAATAGAGGGCAACTAATTTGTTTATATAACAAATTTGTTTTATACATTTAATTAAGAACTATTAACAAACAGGACTGAGTTCGGCAGGAGTAAAATATATTGAATTATTGTATACTTGGCAGACATGAGATAGAATCTTAATATTGAGTATCCATATAATTTTAATATTTCTTTATGGTTAATTGATTAAATTTCTAACCAGGTAATGATTTAGTTACTTGATTCCTCTAAAGACTTGATTTAGTCTTGATTCCTCTAAAAACTTATTCCATATTGTTCATACAACTGATCAGTTTTGGCTTCTAAATATTAGGAGGATTATTGAGAAATCAGTACAGGTTTAATGATGAGGTGGAATGATGCAGTTTTGGAATGATTGTTGCTGATGGAAAGTAACTGAGAAGTGACTACTCAGTAACTGTTATCAGATGTGACACAGTGATATAGAATAAATTCTGCTTTCTAGTCAGTAATGTTCTGCAAAATTCATTCGTTCTATGATAATTTCTGTAGAGGGTGGAAAATATAACAGTGACATGGAATTAAATACTCTATGACACTCGAGACTTATGTTTTAGAAAGGAGGGTAAGTGGTGAATGTGTATATTCATTAGCACTTACTTGGTAAATTAAAAAATTGTTTTCATTTTTTATATTAAATTTGTCAGTTGTTTACATGACTGTAAAATTTGGGTTTGTATTTTACTCCACTGTGTGTACACAAACTCCACTTGTGCTCCATCTAACTTCCTGTGGCAATGCCGTATTTTTTTCCCTCTCCATCTCCTCTCTCCTCATTCTTCTCTCTGGTAACCAGTAACCCCATATTTTTTGACTAATATTTCCTATTCTTCTCTAGATCCATCCGTTTTAAACCAAATTATTTTATCTTTTTAAATAACTGAGTGGCATTCCACTGAGTATATATTTCACAATTTCTTTATCCAGCTGTTGGAGATAACTGAGGTTGCATCATGACTTGGTAGCTGTAGACAGTACTGCTTTGAACACAGGACTACCTTAGTCTTTTTATATTAGAGTTTACATATTGTTTGGATAAATTCCTAGTGGAGAATCATATGGGCCTTCATCTTTTATTTTCTTAATTATCCATACTGTTTTCCAAAGAGGCTGTGTCTGCTTGAATTCCCATCATCTTTTTTTGTTTTCATTGTTTTTTGATATGGGCCATTCTCACAGGGTTGAGGTGATATGTTATTTTGCATCTTCCTTACAAGTAATATTGAACATTTTTTCATATGTCTGTAGGCCGTCTGAATACCTTTTACAAAAATGTCTATTTAAGTCTATTGCCCATTTTTCAATTGGACTGTCTTTTTTATTGTTAGCTTGTATAACTACTTTGTGTATTTGGAAATTAGTCCTTTGTCAGTTGTGTGATCTTCTCCCAGTTTGCAGGTTGCCTTTTTGTTTTTATAATTTTCTTTCTTTCCTTTTTATTTTTATTTTATTTTTTGTACACAATCAGTCTTATTTGTATAGTTATGATCCATTCTTCTTTCCTTCTCCCCAACCCCCCTGGTTGCACTCACCTCCTTTTCATTGATTGATGTTTGACCCATTGTTCTCTTTCTTTTCCGGTACATTTTTTTTTCTGCTTTGATTTCCAGGGGTGGCTTTATACCAGGTAACTAATCTGAACATATCTGAAAGCTCTTGTTGTTGGGTTGTGTGGAACTACTATCCTGGCTCCTTGGTTGTGACACTTCCTTTGATGGAGGCGATTGTCTCCTTTTCTCCAGACCTGTGTGATCACAGGGTTTCATGCCTCCTCCTTGTTCATGTTGGCTGTCTCCTACATTCTGATCTTTGTTCCATTTGTTGCTTCCAATCCTTCTTGTTCTGGCTCTAGGGTTGGGCTTACATCTCCCAGCCATTTGTGGTAGAGATGTGCCCTAGTGGAGATAAACTCCAGTGGGTGACTGATCCATCTTCTCTTCCTCTTCTCTCTCTCCTGGTTTGCAGTTCTGAGTGGGGCTACAGCCCCATATTTGTGGGTTGTTTCACCTTTGTGGTAGGGGGTTGCTGCCCTGGTATTGACATGTCATTGCATCATGGGTTTAATTTCCTAGTCCCCTGAAACATGGTAGGTGTAGTTCTGTGGTAGGTCATCTTTTTATTTGGTTTTGTCTCTTGTGGTTCCCTATCATGATCTCATGGGTCTCACCCCGGTGACTAATGTGTCCAGGACCTTTCTTCTCCTCTCATATGTCTGCAGCTGGATTGTTGTTCTCATTCCTATGGAAGTCTGTTACCAGCCCACTTCCTTCAAGTCCCTGGTCCCTAGCAGTGCAGTGGAGCAAGGCTCCACCTGCCTACCAGCATCCCAACCTGCAGCTGAAGCTGCAGTGGCTTATGATTTTCTTTTTGAGGTTCAAAGCTTTTTAGTTATGTGGTCCCACTTGTTTATTTTTGCTTTTGTTTCTCTTGCCATCGGAGTTGCTTCCCCCAAAGCATCTTTGTCATAGAT
>PVHY01006103.1:23659-77452 GCA_004024945.1 Uropsilus gracilis
CCTCCTCTTCCTCCTCCTCCTCCTTCTCCCTTCTTTCTAACATTATCTGTGTTTCCTACCACCCTTTGTTATGGAGGCTTTTCTTTCTCCATTGTGTGGTCATAGCTTCTTTGTGAAAGATTAAATGCCCATATTTATGTAGGAATTATGAAAACTTCTTTTTCTTCCTTTGTGACTCCAGCCAAATTTTGTAATTGTTTTAGTTCCTTGAAAAGATGATTGTGATTTTAATAGATACTATGATGAATCTGTGAATTGCTTTAAATATTATGATCTTTTTAACGATGTTTATTCTTTCAATTCATGAGTCTAAGATAACATTCCATTTTAAAAGTTTTCTTTTTTCCCCCTTTAATAGTGTTTTAAAGTTTTCATTATATAGGGACTTTACTTACTTCATTTTGTTTACTTCTATGTAGTTTATTCTTTTTATTGGGGTTATAAATGGGAGTGTTTTCTTTATTTCCCTTTCTTCTGATGCAGTGCTTGCATGTAGAAATGCAACTGACTTTTGAGTCTTTATTTTGTATATTGCTACTTTTATGTACTCAGTTACTACTTCTAGTAGTTTTTTTTGTGATCTTTTGGGTTCATATTATTTAATATGCAAGCAGTGACAATCTTGCTTTTCCAATTTGGATTCCTCTTATTTCTTTTTTTTTCTAATAGTTTTAAGAGTTCCAGTAATATGTTGTGCAGTAACTGTGACAATGAACATACTTTATTTTTCCCTGATGTTAGCATAAATTCAGTTTTTCACCATTACTAATGATGTTGGGCATGGGCTTAGTCATATATGACTTTTCTAGTATATAGCTAAGTTCCATTTCTTCCAGTTTATTGAAAGTTTTACTATAAATGGATGAGTCTTGTCAAATGCTTTTTTGTATCTGTTGAAATGATGTGTTTTTTCTTCCTTTTTGTTCATTTGGTAAATGACATTACTGATTTGTGGGTGTTAAACTAGCCTTTCATCCCTGGGAAGAAACCTATTTGATCATATTTCACGATTTTTTAAATATGTTGCTGTATTTAATTTGCTAGGATTTTGGTGAAGATTTTTACATCTATATTCATAAGAGGTATTTGTCTGTAATTTCCTTTTTCTTACTGCCCTTATTTGGATTTGGTATCAGAGTAATATGTGCCTCATAGAATGTGTTATGAAGCTTTACATCTTCAGTTTTTTTGTAGTGTTTTAGTAGGATAAGTATTAGAGCTTCTTTAAAGGTTTGGTAGAATTCACTGGAGAAACATGGGATTTTTTTCTTAGGCAGATTTTTATTTTAATATTGTCTGTCCAGTAAAGAAATCAGGTCATTTTCACTTGATAAATTCTTTGCCTTTTAAAACAGTTATATTAGGAAAGTGGAGGAAATTTTTAATACTGGCAATTATTGTTGTCTTCACTTCTTCTGAGCTTTTATTTTTTTGATATTAGAGTTGGGAAATTGGTGTTAGCAGTGATTATTACCGCATACCTTTTAATCTGGTGACTTGTTCATAAGCATTGCCTTTATAAACTCATGAATGTGTTTATATGAATTTTGAATTCCATTTTTTGAATTGTAATTTATCCAGGTACACACATAGACTAGAATTGAATCTATTTAGTTCCCTGACTTTTTTAATAGGGCAAGCAAATTAGATAAAATCAAGGGCAAAAATGTCCTGTTACATTCTTGCTTAGATGTGTATAAAATTACATAATTTTAGACAAAAACAAGATATGAATGTAAAAGAAATCTTTAAGCCTTTATGATAATTTTTATTTTTTTCTGGAGAATGACAAATTGTTATAATCAGAGACTAGAAAAACAAGTTGTTATGTATATGTTGATGGCCTTTTAAAATCCTTTTGAATTATAGTTTTGCACAGATATTTACATATTTAATGTTATATTGTCCCAAAATTGTTAAAGAAATTCTCAGAACAAAATATTCATTTGAAAGTCAATTTACCAGAAAAGGAAGTTTGTGAGTCCTTTCAGATTCAATTGTGTCAACAGAATTTTATTATTTTAGTAAATTGATGGAGATTTGGAAAATATGAAAATAAACTTTAAAGCTAAAGTAAAATTATTAAGGAAAAATATAAGAAAATAGGATTCATGTCATATATTTATATATGGCTACTGCCAGTAAATTCTAGTGTTTATATACCTGATTTCTCACATCTTCATTTGAAATTTTAGAAAAATAATTGAAGTTGTTATACCTAAGTGTTATAATTGTTTATCACTTTCTTGAAATGACATATTTTCAGATAGTTTCTTATAATACTTGCTTAGTACAAACTGGTATACAAAAATGTTATAGAATTGGTATCTTAAACAACAAACATATCTTCTCACAGTTTTTTATTTTTTTCATTTTTTCATTATTTCATTCTAAACATTGGTTTAGAGCACTGTATATCATTTGAAGGTGTAGGGTCATACCCTTCAGGTGTGATGGTGACCACCAAGGCATCTATAGTCCTCTGCTATAGTACATTGAGTCTCACAGTTCTGGAGACTGGAAAGTCCAAGGTCAAGATGCTTGTGGATGGTGTGTCTGAAGAGGACTCTCCTTGGTTTGCACATAGCCACTTTGCTGTGTCTTCATGTAGAGTGGAGGAACACTTCTATGTTTTCCCTCTTTTAAAAGCGTTGCACCCATCAAAGGAGCTCTATTTTCATACCTTTTTAGAATCTAATTCCCTTACAATGATTCTATCTGAAAATGCCATCATATGGGGGGATTAGTTCAATCTATGAACATCACATAATTTTCTAAGCTGTGTTTTATTTTTGAATACCTCCTTACCTAAAATAAATTCAAGTTTAAACTATTTGTCTGTGGAATTCTCAGTTAATTTAACTTTAGACATTTGACAGGCGGGATTTTAAATATGACCATAATACCGCTATTTAGTGATAACTAACCTAAATGAAATTGGAAAAATAGAGTAGCAGGTTACGGAATGGTAAGTAGCTCACAGAGTGGGTCAGGCATATACGTTAAGGAAGTCATTTCTTTTCTTTTTTAAGAACAACAAAGATCTTTATTACATGATCTAAGAGAGGAGGGAGAAGGCCTCATTTGTCTTTCCGGTTCTTGGTTTTCCTCAGATAGAACTCCAACCCCTTCCCCTCAAGCACATAGCAATCTCCTGGGTCACACAGGCCTGGTCGGCAGCGATGCATGGAAGAAGCTTGCCCTGCTAGAACTCCTTCTCCAAAGACTGCTGATTCTGGCATTATTTTTCCTGTCATCATATTTCTTCTGAATTCTCATGGATTGCTTTTTGTTGAAGAGCTCTTCCTCCTCAGGAACTCTCTTGCAACCCAGAGGCAGTGCATAGTGGGGCTTGTGCCACTGTTGGTACGTGTGCCCTCAATAAGTACACTGCAGTTTTTCACCAGGGTCTTGGTGTGGGAGCATTGTTAGAGGCATTGTAGACAATGTTAACAATTCTTGCATGGCGAGTACAACACTCAGAGCCCCAAGAGAGGTTCCTGACATCTAATCTCAACAAGTCTCAAGGCAGCTTGTTGCCTTCCTTTACAGGGAATGTGTATGTGTGTGCATTCAAGGCCAATGTTGGTTTTGGCAGCTGGGCATCCCAGCTTGTACTTCTGCTTCTTGCGGAAGGGCTTTCTCCTGGTCCTGTTCTTGTGGCATTTGTGCCAGTTGTCCCAAGAGATGCCTGTCACTTAGCACTTGCTGAAAGGAGGAAAGTCATTTCTTTTGTTGACATTTGAGTTAGCTGATTCTTATGACAATCATTAATTCATAATGCCTAAATTATTCTGAGCTGTACAATATTAAAGAAATAATAAATAAATAAAATGGCTTCTTTTGTGTGATTATTCCATTGGACTGGGTTCCTTTCCCATTTCCCTCATTTTCTACACAGCTTTACATGGGGGAGTTTTGTGTCTGTAAATTGATAAAAGTAAAATTTTCAGTCTGAAAAATTAAGTACTACCAGGAATAAATATATGTAAAGAAATGAGCTCTTGCTAAAATTTCTGGTTAGATCATGCAGTATTATAAGGAAGAAGTAGAGTGCCAAAATAAATTCCATCTATCCCAAGAGGACATTTAGGGGTCACTTGAAATTAATTTATTGTGTGATTTAATGCAAATGCAATAATAATCTATCCAGAAATGCAATAAAGAATTAGAAAAGTGAAGGACAGGTAAAACTTAAAGCTGACAAACTGTCAGCAGAATTGAAGCTTGGGGGTAGGGTTAAAATTGGGGGAGGGATGGGCATAAGAGATTAAGATGGTGAATCACTGGTGACAGTGGTGATGGTGGTTCACTGAGGGGAGAACCTTCAGGTAGACTTGATGTTTTTTATATGTATATATATATATGTATATATATATACATATAAAAACATCATATATATGTATATATATGCACACACACATATACATACACATATATATAAACATACACACATGTGCAATCAATTAAAAAATTATAACAAAAATAATTAGAAGTGAAGTACAATATAAGATTTTGTATTTAAAGTCATTGAACCAAAATGGAAATTTGGATAATTTGTCTCTTAGTCCTGAACTTATATGATAAATTTTAGTTGATGTAAATTAATTTTTGTTCTAATCCCTTTAAATTGCAGATAAAATTATCTAAAATCCCTTGAGCTAAATTTTTCTTCATGTTGATGTCAGGTTCAGAGAAATAACTTGTTTTATTTCTCTGGATCAAAAATCTAACACATTCATGGTAATTTTGATTATTGAGGTGATGAAATTGTGTTTAGATTGTCCAGAATGGATTATCACGAAAAGTTTATTTGATGTTATATTCACTGAACTGTGTTCCTAATGTATTCTAACTCATGATTCTAACTCTATCTGGAAATATTAATTATGTTTCATTTATCAATGAAAATTACTACTTTCCTGACACTTATTATCGTGTCTTCCTTTCAATAACAATATATCATGTGCTAACAAAAAACAATGGCTTTTGCTATTTTGTCAAGAGTTACTTTGGAAATCTCTTGACTAATTTTATGATAAAGAAAGTAAATGATTTACACAGCTTTCTTAGTCATTACTGTTAAAATAAAGGAATTTCATGTTTATTTCGGGCAAATGCACATTTGTGAACCTTGTTCTTGTTTTTATATGCACTGTTCATATGATGAATGTGGATATTACCAAACAAGAGCTGACAATCCAGCAAGAGTTTGATTTAAAATTAATTTCCAAAAAGTATTTAGGATCAAAACTAAAGGTAACTAACTGATCCTTTGAAAAATAAGCTGCACAATATGGTTATGATTAATTTGTATGCAGCACAGCTGATAAGGGATATCTCTAAGTTTTGGGGCAGAGAAGAAATCTAGAATAGTGCTTTAAGGTGACTTCTGAAGAATGATTAGAGTTATCAAAGTAAAGAGCTGAGAGGAAGACAGCGATGGGGAAACATTTGTGTTCAGAGTGTTCCCGAGAGACAGAACACAAATTAAAGTACCTCATTTGAAATTTTTGGTGTTTTATTAGTAAACAAAGTATTCATCATTATCAGCATGGAGACACAGAATAGACTGAGGCCTTCAAGAGCTGATAAAACCCACAACAATATAGCAGCACACAACATGAACTGGATCTCATTTTGGTAGAACATATGCAGGTGATTATGTCCCCAGTTAAAATTACATGTGAGTGCAGAGCAGAAAGAGACAGGTTATCTTGGGGCTTAGTTGAGGGGAAAGTTGAGGGTTATTTGAAACTGTCAAAGGAGTTGAGCATTTTCCATCATCTTTATAGGAGGTATGGGGTGAGATCAGCTGCCTGTTTGTTTAATTTTGTCCTTGACTGTAGCTTGACCTTTGTCTTATTTGTTCAGCTAGGATTGTGCCTAAGTCGAGCCTCTGCATCTGTTCTTAATCTCAACTGCAGCCTTATCCTTTTACCCATGTGCCGAACACTTCTGGCTTACCTTCGAGGATCCCAGAAGGTAAGAAAACATCATTAGTCATAGATTCATGCACAAGAACATTAACAGTAGAGTTTTTGTGCTACTAAATTTTCATGGTGTGACTTTCTGCTAGAGGGAGTGCTTCAAAAATGATAATAAAAATCCAGTCATCTATTGCAGTGGAAAGTGAGGTTCTTCAACACCACATAAGGAGAGAAGAGAGTAGGAATAATTACTCACTGTAGCATCAGACACTCTACCAGGTACTCTACATATATAATTGTGAATCTTCAGAATGATTCTGCAGTCAGGCACAGACAAAGAACCTGAGGCATGGAGAGAATATTTAAATAAATTGGCCATAAGCATAAGACTAGTAAATGGCAGAGCTAAGATCAGTTCTATTCAAGCTCTTTAATCTGTTCCTCATTGAGATCCTGTTTTTTCTTTTATTTAAACACAGTGAGCAAATTAGAACCCAATATTTGAGGACTATGTAGGAAGATTCCAGGTCTTGGTGACCATTTGTCTCTTAAAATACATCCCTGTTTTGAGCTATGTAGTAGGCTTGAAAAAGATGCCATGATTAAATTGCAATGTTTTGTGTGATATTTAATGCATTGAAGAATATAAGAAAATGGAAAAGTCTTTTGGACAGTTAAGAATCAACTGAAATTTGTTTTTGTCTTTTGTCATTCTCACGTATAATGTGTATGATATGAATGCATGCATATGATTATTTCTTCACTAGAATAGTAAAGCAATGCTGGGTATGTGCTGATATTTTGAAAGTTGATAACATGAAGTTACTTTGCTGTATTATGAAGTTCACATGAGCATATTTACTACAGTAAAACTTCTTAACCTTTTCATGTAATTATATTTGGAAATGACTGGTAATGCAGTAATTTCTGGAAATGACTCTAGCTTGCCCACCATTGCTAAATGCTAAGTTTTTATCCGTATGGCTGGTCATTGATGTGGTATGAAGAAAGAGAAGCTAAATCACAGGAAATAAAAGTGCCTTCTCAAGTCTCTCAGTTCTTAATAAGACTGAAAGAATTGTTCCTGGGCGTGAAACATAGGTATTCAAAGGTGCTTGACATTTTATTTTTCCTTAAGATCAGTGAAATTTTCCTTAAATGAAATTGCTTCATTTAAAAATAGTCTTACTTTTTATTACAGAGAAAATTCATACATAGTAAAATTCAAACTTTCCAGAAATATGCAAAGTGAATGTTCCCTCTAATAGTACTCTGCCAGAACAACAGCTGATTGTAGTTTGGGATGAATGTCTACAAATATGTAGAAATATAATGCCATTAATTTGAACAATATAGACTCTTAGTGTAATTTATATATTTTATAATGTTTTTTTACCTAACATATCTTGTAGTACATGTTCCATATCAATAATACCTTATCACATTGCTTTTATTATTTGAATCTTCCATATATTATAATTCATAATTACATGAATTATATGTCATAATTCCAAATTTTTTGTACTATAAGCTGGGCATGGTGGTGCATGCCTGTAAGCTTCAGCCTATGAAGCTGCTGGGCTAGGGATCGTGGTTCGAGTCCTGCAAGGGGCAACATAGTGAGATCTAGTCCCCCAAAATAGCTGGATGTGGTGGTGCACACCTGTAATCCCAGCTACCTGGGAAGCTGAGGCTGGGGATTGCTTGAGTCCATGGTACCCTGGGCAACGTGAGCCTGCGGTTCCACGGGCAAAAATAGCGAGACCTAGTCTCAAAAAAAAAAAAAAAACATATAGTATATAGTATTTATATTTATATTTATAGTATGTATTGTATCATTTTTACCATATTAAATTATTTTTGTTTAGGTTCCAAGCAGAAAAACCAGAAGATTGTTGGATAAAAGCAGAACATTCCATATAACTTGTGGTGTTACCATATGTATTTTTTCAGGTAAGAAAGTCAAAAGATGTTAAATGTTAGAATTATGCAATTTGTGGATAGTATTTCTATTTTTACATATATTATTTACTGTAATCAACTTGTGATATTTTTATTAAATTTTATACTTTTCCATATATTTAAATAGTTGGGTATGTTTAATGCATTTTATTTATGTTCCATATGTATACATATATACATGCATACACATATATACATATATATGTATGTATAATTATAATATTCAAATATAGTGTCCAGGCTGATAATGATAGATTTTTCAAAGTAAGCAATTTCATATAGAAGTATTAGAAGAAGCAACCTGTTTTCAAACTCTTAAAATATTGATACAATATATTGAAATGCATGAAAATTTGAATAACAAATATATTATCATAGATTATGATTTTGCCTCATTATATTTGATAAGTGTCTCTTTGATATTAATACTTGAGTAGAAGTACAAAGTTAAAATTTGTGGCAATTTATACTATTCAGCCTCAAGTTTACAAAGTATTAAATATTTTTTGTTTAAGTAACTTTAAATTTTTTATTTTGAACATTTATATGACGTCTTTCCAGTATTTGTTGCAGAAAATAATACAAGTGAGGATTACTGACCTGAACTGTGGGGATGACTACTATAGCTTCTCTACCAATAATCTCTGCCACAGTAACAGTTGTGTTATTGTGTGACATAACCTCTCTGATGATCAGTTGTTGTTTTAACCGTAAAATGGGCTGACAATAGCACATACTTCTTAGTGTTAAAGCTAAGATGAGAACTTGCATGTGAAATTCTTAGAAGAGAATTAATTTTCATAATTTGAAATCTCAGATTATCTCTATAGCACCTGACATTTTCATCTAGTCTCAGATTATCTCTATAGTGTAGCACCTGACATTTTCATCTAGTCATCATTTGATAGGATGTAGCTATTTTGACACTTGAGACATTTGGTCTGGTTATTTATAAACGGAAACTTTTAGTCAGGAGTGTTTTGATATAATAAATACCAAGAAATCATAAAACCTTCAATTTTTAAAATATTACCTAGTATTATCGAAACAGGAATTTTCACCTTTTATCCCTGAACATCTTCCCATTGGTGGTTCTCATTTCATTTATGGAAGTAAGAGGTGGAATGAGATTAGTATTCCAATAAAATTCCAGGCTGGGATGGAATAAAAGTTTAATATACTAGGACCAAGGGTTTTGTAAGGGTTAAGGATGAATTAGACTGGGGAAGGTGAAAGTTCAGAGATGGAGACAAATTGGGAAGCTGCATGTTCTTAACATGACTTGTTGTAAACTGTAGTTATCTGCAAATATTCTGGTTTGATTAGAAACATTCCAAGCAACTGAGATAGTGTATGAATGAGCATGTACTCCAGTGGGTTTCCTTTCTGCCACTAATTATCTGATCTTAGCTAGGCTGCTTTTCTTAACCTTAGTTTTCTTATCTGTGAACTGGAGTGATTCTACCTACTTCATATTTGTTATGAGAATTAAATGAAAAAATCCTTATAAAGTGACTGTCATAGCTTCCTTCTTGCTGCCTAAAATTAGAAATCCTGAATTCTGTTGAACTAAAAAGTCTTTTAAAAATAGTGAATGTATCCTTTATGTACCTATTACCCAGGACTTTTTTCAGGAGAAATCACAAAGGCAAATCCTGTAAGGAAGGCTTTGCATTTTTGAGCCATATAGTATTTAGTTAACATAAACCCTTTAATTTAAAATGAAAAGATTTCAAACTGTAGATTTAAACTATAGATTTATATTGAATAGATAAATTATAGTTTTGCTTAAATAATGTTTTATATCTGTGCAGAATTGTCTCACATAGACCCCCCCCTTTGTTTCACTTCTTTGCAACGTTCTCATTGTTAGTGACAGCTTCTTGCTCACTTTTATGAGGCTCATCACTACCACCTCTATAAATTAATTACTGGTGGCATTATGCATTGTTTATAAATAATTTGTTGGTTATTTAGTATTCTATTCCTTTATCTCACATTTATTGATCGTTGTAAGTACTTCCAGTTTATCTATATCTCATATTCTAGGTTGGAGGGGATTGTAGAATTTCTGGTTTGCAAGCTAGATCCTCTTTGAATCCCTGCATTCCATGTATTGGCATAATCTAAAATGGTTTACTAAGCAGTTTTGGCTAAATTATCTTATTAAATCTCTTACACCTGTCAATTTCATTTTGCAGAGACGTATACTGATGTAGTAATAAGCAATAAGTTTGGGAAAGAAAACAGGTTTTTTTTTTATATATATAAATTTCACAACATTGTAATCTCAGGGATTTGCCCCCCCACCCTTCCCTCCCTTCCCCCCCTTTCCCTCCTGCTCAAAGTTGTGCACTTCAGTTTGGTGCTTAGCTTGTTTTGACTTTTCTTCAAGGCTTTTGTTTCTTTTTTTCACTATATCCCATATATTAGTAAATCATTTGGTTTCTGTCTTTTTCTTTATGGCTTGTTTCTGCGAATATGATTTCTTCTAAATACATCCATGTTATTATAAAATCATTGAGCTTGTCATTTTTAATTGATGAGTAATATTCCATCATGTATATATACCACCTTTTTTTCATACAGTCATCCATTTTGGGGCATTTAGGTTGTTTCCATGACCTTGCAATTATAAATTGTGCTGCAGTAAACATCCGAGCACAGGTGTCCTTTTGTACCCACATTGAGGTCTCTTTTGGGTAGATTCCCAAGAGAGCAATTGCTGGGTCAAATGGTAGTTCCATTTTCATTAACTTTAGGGTCCTCCACAACGCTTTCCATAGTGGTTGAACTAGTTTATATTCCCACCAGCAATGTAGTAGTGTTCCTTTCTCTCCACATCCTCGCCAGCAATTCTTGTTGCCTGTTCTTTGGCTGTGGGCCATTCTTACTGGTGTAAGGTGGTATCTCATTGTTGTTTTGATTTGCATTTCCCTTATTACTAGCAATGTTGAGCAATTTTTCATGTGTCTGTTGGCCAGAAAATAGGTTTTCTAACTAATTATCTGTTGTTCTTTTAACACATTATAGTGTGGTGTTACTTCAATCCTTATTTTATAGAATGAGAATGATGAGACCTTTAAGATTTCTGAGCACAAGGCTATTTGCTTTTTCTTCCTCTACCCTGCTCAAAGTAATTTTCCTCTTTCTTGACCATCCTGATAGGAATTTGTCTATGATATTCTAGTGATTCCCTAATACTTTACTTTTGTTTGAACTCAGAGTTCATACAACACTGTTCCCTCAGCCACTGCCATAGATTATAAAATGGTAAGTATTATTTTCATGAGTTTTTAATCCCATAAAGTGATTATCAAAACCTTTCATTTTGGATTTAGTAGATGATGATTTGAATATGTAAATCATGAAATATTTTAGCAGGTTAAAAGCCTTTCAGCACCCTTACATCCCTATATTAATATATACATATACATCTGTGTGAGTGCGATATGTGTGTTTTTAACTTTGAATCAGAAAGGTTGCTTCATACCAGCCTTTTTCAACTCAGTTTCTTTACCTGATTTTTAATATCAAAACTGTCTATAGTCAAGGTGTTTTCTGGCATTGGAACATCACTTTTCAAGTTAATATTTCATTACTCATATGTGAGTAATGTGAAAGTTTCACCCTACATTTACCTAGGTATAGGAACTAACACCTCCTCCTTGAATGTTTCTGAAAGTTCTGCTGATTTGAACTCATGCAATTCTGTAGGTGTACATGTGGCTGCCCATCTGGTGAATGCCCTGAACTTTTCTGTGAACTACCACGAAGACTTAGTTGAACTGAATGCAGCAAGGTACCGAAATGAGGTGGGTGGTCTCTGTATACTCATTTTCTTTTCATTTGTCATGAGATAACTAGTGAGGGCCTGTGATTTTCAAAGAAAATTTATACCTGTTGCTACCTTTGAGTGCTTTTAGAATATAGTTGTCAAGTTGAGTTTTATTCCTTTTCAATAGAAAATGTAGATAATTACTATTTCACAGTACTCTACTGAAAATGGGAGTTGGGAGAACCTCTGTATTTAATATTCTGCATTGTTCAGATGGCTGCCACTTAGACCTACTTCTGCCTACTAACAGCTTTTGTCTGTTATTCAGTGGAGATTGCCAACAGTACCTTCACAGGGTCAAAAATCTTTAATTCATATACTTTTTTTGGGGGGGGAATGATAGAAAAGCAGGTAGTATATTAGATCATCTTGAATGAGTCTATTTGACTTATAAATTTTATTGAAATGTAGTTGTTTATTCTTTTTTATGTTATTATCATTGCTAATTCTTGAAATAGGTTACCTTGAGCTGAATTCTGTAGTGGGCAGTTTCTAACTTAGGGGTGCTTTTCTCTATGTGAAACTGCCCAGGAGATTAAATTACAAATGCAGGGTGCCTAATGAAAGGCACAAGTACAAACATGGTTAGATTACTGTATCTTGGTTCCTCCATTGTTCAGAAGACTATGTTTCATAAACCCCAAGAACACATAATCAAATCAGCTTGCACTATTTGATTGGAATCATGTTCTTTTCTGCTAAGTCTGTTAATGATGAAATTTTCCCTTATCTTCCTCCACTCCATTTTTTTTTCTCCCACATATTATCTGTCACTTGTATGATCACAGGTTTGAACTCCCTCCCAAAGCAAAGGAAAAATTAACGACAGACACAGAAACAAATCATAAGGAACATTTCATTATACATTATATAGTCTTCAGGTGTGTAGTATTAAAAACAAACATTTGTATGTGCTGAAACAGTGTGGAAGCAGAGCTATACAGGGTCAAAAGGTATTATTACCAAGGTGGAAGATAGGTTACTGTCTATAGGTTCTCACCTGCATTTCCAATTATAAGATCGCTCAGACTCAAAGAACAAGAGCAGTTGAGTTTATTTAACAAACAGGTGATGGGAGAAAGGAAAGAATTTCCAGGTCACAAGTGACCGTGGTGCCCAGAAGTCCAAAACAAAGGTTGGTGAAGCAAGAAGATGCTCTCCTGTCAAAAAGAGCCTGTAGATGGCAGTACACTGGCAAGCAGTCGACCAGAATCCAACTCATGATGGTAGTTGGAGGTGCCCAGAGATGGGGCTGCTGAGGTGATGTCACAGCAGCCCATGATAACAGCCTGAAGGCCAAACTGGACAGCTCTGGAAGCTGGACAGCTGTGGAAGCTGGACCAGATAGCAGTGGTGGCAGCAGCACTGAGAAGCTGTGTTGGATGAGCAGAAATGGTGGACAGCTCTCAAAAGTGACCCAGATACTGGGTGTCTGTCACTCATCAACAGTGTGGGATACCACTGACCATTACCATCACCACTGGTCACCAGGAAGTCGTGTTAGATACACTAGAGTTAATAGTTCTTTGTGAATTATTGGCCTATACCAATAACATACAGTTTTTTGAGACACCAGGCTAAGGCCAGTGGTGGTACTTACATGCAATGTCAGAGGCAGAGATGGTGGGAGGTGCTGCAGCTAGGTGTCATGAAGGTCAGAAGCTAGATGCTTCATCTTTCTTCAGAGATTGGTTGCTGGATACTTTTCTTCTTTAGAGATTGGCTGCTGATCCCTTTTCTCTCTTTGGAGGTCAGGAACAAGATGCTCTTCTTTCTTAATAGCCAGAATCTGAATACTTTATGCTGTCTCTTTCCCTGCCTAATATCATCTTTCAGGATCCCCCACCCTACCAACCTGGTTGGATTATCTTCAATCCTAAGTGATTGACCGGACTGTTGTATACTAATCACCTCGTTCCCCAGTTTTCAATCTAAATAATTAACTTAAGCTTGAAACTGACTGGTTCATTTGAGGCACACCTGGTTGGTCCATTTTATTATCCAGATGCCAAATATAATAGGGAAAAGTTGGTGCCTGTGCAGACCTGACCAGCCCTGAGGTGAGGGTTGTCTTGTAGGCTACAACTAATCTCAATGGGGTGAGAGGCCTCTACTCTCTGTGACTCTAGGATGTCACAGCACTGTAGTGGCCCATTTTGAGGTCATGGTCCTCCCCAAAGCCCTGAGCCAGGAGCTGCAGGGTTTGGTATTGCTGCTTCTGCTGTCCAGCATTGGACATCCCAGGGATGGTATTGAGAATCGCTGCCATCTGCCATCACTGCTGGCCTCTGTCGGCATCTTGAGCCCCAGGGGGAGGCACTGGTGGTGGGTAGTAAAATGTCTGTCACCTGCTGCTGCTGCCAGTTGCACTGCCCTCAAGCCATGTGCTCCTTGAGCAGGCAATAGGATCATGTGTGCATGTGCGCCTCTGGTTGCTGAAACCCCCTGGTCCCTGGCTAGCTATCAGTCCCAGCCCAGTGAGATAGACCTTGGCGAAGCAATCCTGCAGCTGAAATTGGAGCCCGTAGCAACAGCCATGGTGCAAGACTGGCTCTTTCCTGCTGCTGCCTAAGTGGTGGAAGGCATTACAGAAGCAGTGACATTTTTAGTTGCCTCCTGTGGGCAGCCCCTCTCTGGTCACTGACCAGCTTTCAGTGTGGAGCCTTTAGGTTTCTCGAGGCACAGTTTCCCCAGTGGCTTCCCAGAGTGTTGCATCTGGGAAACATATGCACAGTCTTTTAGACTCTAGGACAGCTACTTGGAGACCCACTTCAGTGGACCAGGCTTGACCACCAGCCTAGTGCTAGCCAGGTGTGAGCACTGGAGCACCCTCTCTCCTGGGGCACCAGTGCCTGATCCCAGAAGCTTACTCAGTCCTCTACTGAGATGCAGTCTGCTGTCAGAAGTTGACAGTAATGGTGGTTCCCTTACCACACTACCTAAGTGCATGCATCCCCACTGGTGCCCCAGAGGCAAGATTTCCAGTGTCACCAGCATAGGAGATATGGTTAGATCTGTAGTTCGGTGCTGCAGGGAGAAACATGGGGCCCTGTAGGGCAGCTGTAGACAGTAGAGAAACCTGTGGAGTCATGTACTAACATGACAGACTCCCTGCAGACTCACCCTGCATATTGCTGCAGCACCCCTTTTATGTTGTTTTGCCTGGCCCTGCTGAAGGATTACTGGATGCAGAGTACTTCTGGCTCCACTGAGGCCAGGTCTGGCTGTGGCTTCTATGAGCTCAGTAGCCCATGAGCCTGTCTGAGGTCAGGGCAGGCCAGGTCTGTGCAGACACCAAGTTTTCACTTCTGTATTTGACACCCAGATCAGATCATGGAATGCTAAAATCAGATAAGATAAATGAATCAATCTTGTTTAATTAGGTTATTAGTCAGTTGTTCAGATTGAATGTCAAGAATGGGCTGATTGGTCCTAAATAGTCCCACTGGTCACTTTGAATCAAAAATGTTCCAATCAGGCAGGAAAGGTGGGAGACTCTGATAGAAGATATAAGGCCAGGCAGGAACCAGCTTTGGGACTCTATTCTTGACCTCCAAAGAATGAAGTGTCAGCAAACAACCTCTAAATAAAGAGGTTGCAAAGCTGAAAAGCTTTGCAAAGATCAGGCTGCCTCCAGCCCTGCCTCTGATATCACATGAGAGGAACACCAAAGACCATGAACCATGCTGTTTGTTAGTGTGGGACTCACACAGAGCTGTTAACTTGTGTATCTAACACCGCTTCCTTGTGATCAGTGGTGACCAGCTGTAATGGTCATTGCTGTCCAGCACAGTTGACACGTGATTGGTAATCTGTCTGGATCACCTTTGAAAGCTGTTCACTGCTTCTGATCTTTTGGCATAGTCTTTCAGTGCTGTTGACTTTCAGTGCTGTTGCTGCTATCTACCCCAGCTTCTGATGCTGCCTATCCCAGTCTTCATACTGTTACTATGGGCTGCTGTTGTGTCATCTCAGTGGCCCTACCTGTGAGCACCTACAAGCACTACAGTGAGTTGGATCCTGGCCCAATACTTGCTGTTGTGCCACAAATTCCAGGCCATTGTTGACGGGACAGCACCATCTTCAAGAATTGGGCTTTTGTTTGGATGTTTGGGACATGGGGTGACAAACTTGGCTACTTAGAAACTGTTTCTTTCTCCTGTTGTTAAATAAACCCCATTATTCTAGTTCTTTGGAAGCACAGTGTAAGCTTTTCACCTGTAACAATCTCTGACCAGAGCAACCTCTTCTCCCTATCCTTTCTACTATCCTTCTCTGTCTATTCCATATGGGTTTGCTTGTTTCATACTTCAGCCATGTATATTCTTTTTATATTTTAAAATATTTTGTTTGGGTAACAGTGGTATGCAGTTCTTGATATGATTTAGGATCTAGGTTCTCACACCTTCAGAATGTTTTGCCTTATAACAACACTGAAACAAATAGTCCTCTAAAATAGTGCATTGGGTGTCCTCTTCCCTCCCTTTGCTTCTACCCCCTACTCCTATCCCCTCTAGTAACCTCAATTTTACAGTAAGGTTTCCAGGGTTTATGTTGGTGTATTGTTATCTATTTCTTTGTTTTGTTTTTCTGTATCCCACATATGAATGAAATCATCTGAATCTTGTCTTTCTCCTTTGACTTATTTTGCTTAGAATCTCCTCCAGTTCTCTCTCTTTATAGCTGAATAGTATTCCATTGTGTTCATGTGTGTGTGCGTGTGTGTGTGTGTGTGTGTGTGTGTGTGTGTGTGTGTGTATCATATCTTCTTAATCCACTGAGCTATTGTTGGGCATCTAATTTGTTTACAAAACTTGATGTGGTTAATAGTGGTGTGATGAACATAGGTATACAATCCTTGGAGATTAGTGTTTTTGAATCTTCAGATAGATAACTGGAAGTAATATATGATAGGTCTATTTTTTAATATTTTGAGATACAGTGATATGATTCCATGTGCCTTTTGGTCATTTGTATGCTTTCTGTTTTCTTTCAAAAAGTGACTTTTTATCTTGCACCCAACTCTTTTGATTGATCAGTTTATTGGTTTGTTTTCTTTATGTTAAGTTGTAGAATTTTTCTTTGCTTTTTTTTTTTTGAGACTAACTTGCTATTACTCTTTACTACTAGTTGTTCAGGCATTTTATTTCTTCCCGATTCAGTTTTACAAAGTTGCATGCTTTAAGAATTTTTCCATTTCTCTACCCTCACCTCTTGTTTGATGATTAATGACTCTCTCTTCTGTCTTATCTCTTCTGTTGTTGTCTGTGTTTCCAGTGGTCAAGAGGAATTTTAGTTTGACTTTTGAAGATGTGGAGCTCTCTTATGTGGACCTTTGGGAGCAAAGGGTCTTTGCGACTAAAGCAAGGAACTTCTGTTGCCATTTTAGTTCAGCTTCCCTTTTTAACTTTTCCATCTTTGTTTTGCTTCTTTGTTTCATAATTCATACTTTTCTTCATTTGGATGTGTAATAATTCATTCTTAGCCCTTTTCTTATTCACAGAGTATCAGGTTGATTCCATAATTTTGTTATCAGCCACAGTCAATAAATTTATATTTTGATACACTTCTACTAAGCATACTTACAGCCTTGGTTTCAAATTTTTAATTTTGAAGAACATGGTCAAATTGCCTTCCAAAATGGCTTCACCTGTCTGCATACCTCTATAAAATTTATCAGCATGCTTATTTTCATAACTTATTTATTAAAAACTTTCCCCCATTAAACTTGATGGTTGCAATATGATAACTTGTTTTACTTTGTATTTCCCTTTCTTTTTTTTTTCATGTCTTCCCTTTCTTTTAATAAATAATTTGAATACCTAGTCAGTTCCTGGCAGTGTGCTTGATGAATATGAACACACACACACATTGTGTACACAAACAGATATATTCTGTGAATTGTCCTTATGGAAGATGGGTCTGTGCTATGTGCTTATTGTTGTTGCTTTGTGCTTTTACTCTGCCAGGTCCAGATCTCCAGTGTTCCACCAGCTGCAGCTAGTGACTATGGCACATTCTTGGTGACTAGCTAAATCTGCCTCACTTCATCTGTGAAACCTTCTCTTAGTCTCACATGCAGTCCCCATTCCATACCAATATTAATTATTCCATGTTCTGAGTTTCCATAACTATTATTCATAGTTCTGGTATTACTTCTTTGTTCAACTTATCTTGTGCTTTTGCTAGTTGTTTATATACTAGGTTTTTCTAGATAATTTTATATCCTAACTCCAGGGGTATAAATCATTTGACTAAAACCAGATGAGAAGCTATTCCTAGAAAATTGGCCCTTATTCAAGGCTCACAAAAATTAAATCATCTAAGTGACTACTAAATTTATATCTATTGTACTGTGATTCCAGATTCAATGGGGGCATAAATAAAGACATTTAAAAGTTGTGTGATATCTAGCACCATTAGGATAAAAAATAAATTCATCCATCTGTTGGGAATATATCTAAATTTTACAGAAGATAAGGATAGACAATATATTAATAGCAGTATTAATATTTTATACTCCTGGGTGATAGGAACTTATCTCCTCTATGTGCATACTATCGCTACTCTAAAAGTATTTGAAGCATTTTAAGTTCTCAGCTCTTTGCACTAAATTTGAAGTATATAGCTATATTACTTTTTTTAAATCATTTTCTCATCCTCTGTAATGACTATAGGTGTAGTTAGCAGCTGTGGTAGAGTATATATTAATATTTTCATATTATAGCTATAGCTATTTAGTATCAAAATGGTCATAGGGTAGACTGCAGACCACTGGCACTAGCTTGTAATTAGCCATTAAGATTAAAGTCTCCTGACTCCTCATCTCATGTTATTCTCTGATCTGAATTTTATACTTACTATAATCCCTCTAACATTATGAAAGCTTAATGTAACTTTATTGAATCTCTTATTTCCATTATGATAACTATATTATATGCATAATACTTCACTCTAAATTTTGCAGACTCTGTGGAGTTTTTTGTTACTCAGTGTTTCATTTTTTGTCAAATTCTTTGTTTTCCTTTTTCTCAGGATCCTAGAAACCTTCTCTTCACAACTGGTAAGTTGTTATTCATTAGTTTTTCTGAAAACCTAGATAAATCATTGAATGTAGACATCAAATTTCACAATAACTAGGCATATTTTAAAATATAACATGGACAATTTGTCTATCAGTACAAATGTTAGCAATTTAAGCATATAGTTGCAGTGCAAGAAGAAGGAAGACAAACAGTTGGGATTCAAATTAATAAAGAATAACAGCAAGCAAACACAGTCACCTTTCATACGTTCAAGGAAAAGACTATAATGTCATGTGATTATTCAGTGCCTATTCTTTGCCCACTGCTATAGGATGATAGGTGACAATACACTTGGAAGAGGTACTTGCTCTCAACTTGGTGGAAAGAAATGCCAACCACTCCAAGTTTCAATGTAGTTCCTGTAATTCAGTAATTTAGTAATCTAGCAGATAATTTGTGATCTTAAAACAATACAAATGAAAAGAAAATTATTTATCTTGAAATGTGCTGCTTTTGTTTTTACTTATTTTTTTCTTTTCATACAAAAATCCATGATATTTTAGAGTATTAATTTGTTAAGGAACACTTAAAGTTCTCAAAATATGTTCTTATATTAATACAGTTCTTACTAAACTTCATCTCTTTGTTATCTTACATGAAAGGCGATAAGTGTACTTAAGAGATTTTTAGATTATATTTCAGGGACAAAGATTATTGGATAGAGATGATTTATGTAAAGGCTTGAATGGAACATCTTATTAAGAATTAAAATCACATATAGGATTGAAGCTTGACCTTATACATTGCATTCATTTTTTTGGAATCAATTTAATGATAGAAAGCACAATAATTCTGATATTTTCCTCCTCTTTGTCTCAATTGTATATTTAGATTTTTAGTATATGTTTTGCTTTACCTATATGTGTACATTGTTTTTCACATATCTTTTATACAGACTTACAAAGTATTCTACAATTTTCTATTTAGGAACACAATTTGTTTACAACTTTGTTCATTGCAATTTTTTAAACTTAAATCTTAAGAAGTAGATTAGAAATTGAAGGGAAAAAAGCAGAAAAGCAAAACCATATATATGAATCAGTGTTTTTTTTTTGGTTCATATGAAATAATTTAAGGTAAGTTTAGTTTGCAAAGACAAGATAATTTCTGATATGAAAAGTTACTGTGTTTAAATAGTATCATGTTTCCATGTAAGCAGGTGATCTCTTCATCCTGCCTGAAAATACATTACCCTATAACCTTTTCCAAAAGTGTTATTGGACTATGTTGAGCTAATAATTACAAGGGACAAGTTTCATAGGTTCATCCTAGAGAGTCTTTAGAGAGTCCCTCTTTGAGGTATTTTATAACTTTCTTGTGTACCTGGGATACTGCTGTTTTACACTAAGGAGGAGCTCATCAGACTCTGGAGCACAACTTTAAACTGTTACCTAGCTAGAGTAGAAATCCCCCCATAATAAATAATTTATTCCCTTATGGGTATGGGAGGATTGTCACTGGGACATGAAGGACCCCAGACGAGTTCTTTTTTTTTTTTTTTTTGGTGGAATTTCTGTTAATACAAGCAAGTTAGCATTCATATAACAAAATACATTGGATTATTGAAGTTTTCACTTCACACTACATATACATATCTCTAAATTTGATGAGTTTGTACAGATTATCATATTTCAACTAGAAAACCACTCCACTTTATTTTTTCCCAATTATTTTGAGTAAAAACAGAAAAATAAAGATAATGTATTTATGACAATATCTGGGTAGAATTTGGTCTTTCAGGTTCATCTAGGAATGGCAATATAATGCCATCATTCATTTTAAGAACTACCAGTTAACAAATATAGTATGCATAAGTAAAAAGCAATAAAGATGCATATATGAGGTATCTTTTCATAAAGAACAGGTATCAGCTTCATGACTTGTGACCCCACCCAGTATACTTCATTTTGTCAAGTAACTTGCCCTGTGAACTTAGACTAGCCCAATAATTTATAACTTATGATTTCTGCTCTTGAAATATGTAATAGAGATGAAAAACAGTAGAACTTAGCTATCATCCAGACTAGGTTAGGGTGCCCTTTGATAACCTCAAAAACATTCAATACCTAGGTCTTTTTTCATATGGAATGCCTGCAATTGCCTGATTATCCTGTGTTCTTCCAATGCTGTGACTGAGATTTTTCTCAAAGCAATATTCAGTTTAATCTTAAGCATTATTGATGACCAAAAAATAGTGAGCAGATAAAAACTGCTTATCTCTGCTGTTTGATGCAGAAATTTTCCCCATAATAGCTTAGATAGCAGGTTAGCCAGTCTCTTTTTAATTATGGTGATGAAAAATCAAAACTTCTTATGGTAGTTTCCTCTCATTTTTTGAGGACTACTTTAACTATAATAGGTTTTTGTTGTTGCTAATTGTAATTTTTTCTTCATCTGAAATCTGTATTACATTGTATGTAATAAATGCTGAACTTTTTATACTTTTTGGGAGATAGTAGAAACAAGTCCTTTAGATACATAAATCTTAGGTAAAATGTTGAATTTATTCTCCTCAGTATAGGTGAGATTTAGTAAGACTGACCTAGGGATGATATAATAGGACCACCTTTTCCCCCTCCTCCCTCCCCCCAACACAAAAATCAGGTTGTCTGGGGTTTCTACTGAAATGTCTTGAGTGAAGTACTTGTCCCCTCTCCCTCCAGGTTTTCTTACGTTTTCCATGATATACTCAAAAGGGAACTCTATTAAATGTCTTCAGGAAAAACCTTTCCAAATTTAATTGAGTTTCTTGACTGTAGTATTTATCAGAGTCTTTGATACACTAATGTCCTCTGTGATTCTTCAAGGAAAGATTAAGGTATTTTTGATTAATGGGAATTACTATTTCAGGAGATGATGCTCAGACAATATTCTTTGGAAATATTACTATTCTGAGCATACTAAATTTTTTTCAAGTATCTTTTTTTTGGGGTGACTGCAGATATTTCATAGCCACCCTATTTGTTAAGGAACAAATAGGAAATCTTGTATGTATACGCAGTGAAGGTCAACCGCGAAAATCACATTATAGAGCTCTCTGGGATTCTATAATGTATTTGGTCAAATAAGAGTTTTTTTAAAAAGTGTTATTTGTATCCAGAAAAACAAACCTTTTTTTCTATTCTTCAAATTTATTGAGTTAATTGAAGTACACTAAATTACACATTTTAAAAGTATGCTTTGATCAGCTTAGAGCAGTTGTATACATGTGTATACCATGAACAAAATCAAGATAACATATAGATCCCTTATTCTAAAATGTTTTTTTATCTATCTTATAACTTATGCTGCCCTTTTCTTCTGCCATTTGGTTTATATTTTCTAGAACATTATATAAAATGAATCACAGAATTTATACTCTGAATTTTTATGGGGAACAGTGATTGGGATCTTGTATTTAGTCTAATAATTTTGTGATTATGTTGTTGCAAGTGTGTGTATCAGTAGTTCATTCCTGTTTTTTTCCACTCTTGACTAATTTCCAGGTACAGATAAAAATCACAGTTTGTCCATTCATCTATTTATATATATTTGAGTTGTTTACAGATTTTGACTGTTAAAGTGGTTGCAAGATTTTTTGAGCAAGTCTTTTGGGTACATATTTGGGGGAAAGCTGCGTAAATATTTTGTGGACTTTTAAATAGTGGATTTAAGGTTTGTTTAATGTAACTAGTATAATTATTACTGTCCCTTATCTTTAGGAAGTCCTTACTTCCTTTCCAGTGGGAAAGATGATGGGGAAGGGAATGCTCTGGGAAAGAATTACAGAGAAGAGATCATTTGAGTTTTGGCACATCATGTTTTTTTTAAAATAATTTACATATATAGATTTATTTCACATCTTTGTATTCTACGGGGTTCACCCAACACCTCCCCTCATCAGGTTCTTTACAAAAGTTTTTTTTAGGCTCCCAAATCTGTGTATGGTGGAGAATGAGGAGAAACATTAGATTTTCAAAGCCTAACTTGCTTTTTTCCCATGTGACCTTTTAAAAGAAGAAATTTGTTTCTACTGCCCTTAGATTGCTAATGTTATTTCTAAAGATTCTGACTCTGCACTGTTGTTATATTGCATCCAGCTTGCCTGTTTGTACTAGTGATTTATAGCCAATGCTGACCCTTCTGTTGTTTCATAGGTTGGTTTCTTGGCAAGAAGACAAGTGAGAGAATGCCAATTATTGTGGAGATAGAATTGTTTTAGTAGCTTTTCTGTGTGACTTGATTTAAGATGGAACTTCTCAGCTAGCACATTTAAGACTTGGTTATATGATGGTATGAGTAAATAAAGATAATGTGTAGACAGGTTGTTTTATTTGGTATTAATAAGATAATAAGGAATGAGGCTGTGATTTTAATCTTCTAGAGTGATCATGTATCAATGATTCATTTTGGACATGCTATATTAGACAACAGTTATATAACACTGCATTTGTAGTAATCTATCAAGCATTATTAATTTTGAAATCTAGAGCTATTTTCATATTAAAAGAGTGAGCATTATGATAGAGCATTTATTTTAGCATTTCCCCATACAAAGAAAAAAATCTGTCTATAAATATTCTTAAAATGTCACCACTGATTTTTTTTTTGGCAAACCACAGTTTTATTTGTTCTACCCTGAAACTGTAATTTTTAGAATCTGTTAAGATTTTGTTTTTTTAAAAAAGTTATTCCAGGTAGTGAAGACCAAAATGAATTATATGAAATTGAAGCTGAAGGAGTTACTAGTTCCATAAAAGAGAGAAAAAGAGTGAAAAATTTTAAGTACTAAGTGAAGAAAGCACTTAAGTGTTTACCTGCCATGCTGCACCATTGTCAGTCAGTTGGGATAGAGGTGCCTGTGGAAATATGTGCATACACACCATTCTGAATGGAATATCTGAAAATACAAAAATGGATTCCAGAAAGCATAGCTTAATCTTAAGTTCTTTAAATCTGTGTTAATTAAAAATAAACTTTTTTGAGAGGAAACATACAAGGAGGTGCAATTTGAAATGCATTTCCAACAAAGTGATATTTAGGGTTTAAGGTAATAATTTTTTCTCAGTGTGACTTAAATTAAAACATACTTATCTATATTTTTATAGTTCCTGGCCTGACAGGGGTTTGCATGGTACTGGTGCTATTCCTGATGATTACAGCTTCTACATATGCCATACGGTAAGTATCAGTCATTATTTTGATGTTTACTCATATTATCAGATTATTTTGAGATTATCCTCATTTTCATTTGTAGAAAAAGTGTGATTAGCCAAAATGTATAGTCAATGTATTATTCTGGTTACTGGGACATTCTGGGTAATTAACTGTGCAGTAGAGGCATTTCTGCATATCATTTCCTGTTTCTGAGAAAACACTTTTTTGTTAGTCAAATATTGTGGGTTGGTAAGTAATTATTGCCTTGCAGCCATGCCAGGCAACTTCATGTAGATTCAGGCAAATGGAAGAACAATTTCAGAGTCTTTATTTAATATCTAGCTTGCCTTTATTCTGACACAGGAGATACCATATACACAGGCAGGCAGGCAGGCAGGCAGGCAGGCAGTGATTAGAGAGAAATATTAACTCTGAGAGAGGCTGAAAAGCAACCACCTTCTCCTGGCTGGCTTTATACTGATCAGTGCCCTAACCACGCAACACATGCACGGTTGGAAATGCAAGACCCATCTATTATTTGCTAAGGTCCAAGGTTATGCGCTCTCCTTGGTGTAGAAGGTAGAAAATCAGCCTGATTTTTAACCCATTTTCCTTATAGTCAGGTATGGAGAATATTCCCAAGAAATTTGAGTTCTTTAGGATTATTTGTCTGAGGAATGGTGTAACTGTTAGGCATGGGAATGAATTCAAAGGTGTGCATAGAACCCTAAGAAATTCGAGGAGTATATCACCTGAAATTAGTATATAACTCCTTTCCTGATAGGAATTTGTGTTGCTGTAATTTAATGCAGCATCTTAAATAAGTCTTTGGAAACATGTTTAATTGATGTTTGTTAACATAACCACGAATATATTGTCTATATAGAATTGAAAAACTTGAAAGTTAAACTTGAAACCATACTTTACAACGAAACAGAAAATTATGAAAACATCAAGTGAGAATTATAATTCAATCATTATGGTTGAGTTTTAATAGAGAAATGAATATAAAAATATCTTTTATATAACTAGCATGAAAGTTGAATAAAATACTACCACTCAATTCCAAAATATCTTGGAATAAATGTAATAATAAGTAAAACCATATATAAAAAACAGAATTTTCCGAGATATTTGATTGAAAACTGTAAATGACTGAGGGTTTCTTTAACTATTTATACATTTGTTGCAGTCCCAAGCAAAATCCCAGATAGATTATTTTCTTTGATTTTTGATTTTAGCAAAGTCTTTCTAAAGTTTAGCTAAGGGGACTGTCCTGATAGAGCAATAAAGTAAAGTGCTATCCATGTTAATTCAAGTTTTGCTTTTTTTTTTTTGTAACTTAAAACATAAAAGGAATCTCTTGGAGAAATTTTAAGACATCAAAACAAGGGATATTATTGAGGGGCTTTGGTATATGTAAGGGCCTGCTAAATAAAGGTACCATTACAAACTTATAAGGAAAATAAAACTTTGAGTGAATGAAATTCTAGATAAATTATAAAGTTAAGTGTAAAGAATTGACATTATATTAAAAATTTAGAGGAAATTTTGAGTGGATGTTTATCTGAATTCAAAATGGACAAGGAGAAATATAGGAACTATTTTACTCTTTAAAATATGAAAAATAAAACTATCAATACACATTATAAAAATTGAAATGCTGCTATATTAAAAGGCAATTAATTATAATTACATGGAACTAGTACATTGACATTTTATGTTTTGCATATAAAATTAAGAAAAATATAGTACAGAAATGACTAATTGTGAACAGAGATGTCACATAGAAATGAAAGGTAACACACAAATAGAAAATACATTTCTGTTACACAAAATAATGAAAACTTACAGTCTGGATTAGGGCAAACAGTCATTCCTGTTCTGTGGTTTGGCTTGTAATTGATAAACTTGTTTTCAGAAAGCGTTGTTTCAAAAGCATTACAAATATGTGCCCTTTGATCTAGCAATTTTATTTATAAAAATTTAGATTCAAAAAGCATTAGAAATGTGCAGGTATATAGATATTACAAGAGTGTTAATGACCTTTTTATGATAACAAAAATGGAATGAAATGTGGCATAATACTATTACTTAGGAGTTCTAAAAAATTCTGGGTAGATAATAATGCCATGTGAGTAGCCTAAATTAAATAACTTGCTTTCAATATCTAAGATTCTAATACATGAATATTCATCTCTACATATGAAAGTGCATAACTCTTAGTTTCTCTCTCAAACATTCTATGCATTTTGGTTATTATATCCTTCTCAGACTTTCTTCTCCCCAGAATGATAATTCAAGATGTCATTTTTCAACTTTACTACACTGTCTGGGGAAATAATGGAAAGTTTTGATATCATCTATTTAATTTGATTTCACTCTTCATTTGACTAAATTTATTGTCTCTTTGAGTTTACTTCACACTGCTATAAAATATGTGTAGGGGTAGGACCATTAGTTGTAGAAATCATTTGAAAATTGAAAATATTGATTAAAAGAACAATAAAGTAAATACAGACTATTACTTGGTCCTTCAGCTTACATTATAACTTTAAAATTAAATACCTTATTTTAATTCTATGTATCTTTATTAAAATTCAGAGAATCTTCAAAATGATGAAGTATTACTTAGAATTTTGAAACTTCTCTCTCCATGACATTTTAAACTTTCATATTAATAGATAAATCTGAAATGAACTCATTTTTTAACTCTGCTAAATTGTGACATGTATTTGAAATGATGCACAATCTTTTTTAGTAAGAAGAGATATAAAGTGTCATTGAAAAGAAATCATTTGTTTTTTTTCAGCGTTTCTAATTATGACATCTTCTGGTATACTCATCATCTCTTCTTTGTTTTCTACATGCTGCTGATGTTGCATGTTTCAGGGTAAGTTAAATATTTAAAAAGTTACGCAGGCTTAAAAACAAGTAATGAAGAATAAATCCTTTGGAATTTTCGTAGTGGTGAAATTGTTTACATAGAATTAAGGGTACTTTCAAGAGTGGAAGAAATAGTTCAGTTTTCAATATAGGATGTTTTAATGGAACTATTATAAAAATACAAATGGAAATTCAGAGTTGAATCTCTCATAGTATTAAGGTTTTAAAGCCCTGCATAAATAGGTCATATTATCCTGAATATAGAAGTAGCAATTGAGGAATTTCAAGTAGATATTTTAATGCTTGTATATTCAATTATGTCTAATGGCTTGCTGCTGCAAAATTTGTAGTATGGAATTACCATTTAGTTTAAAAGGATGAGAATGTAATAGTTGAAGATACTATCAAAGGTTTATAGTGATCCAAGACAAAGATCTATCAGAAACACAAGAGAATCACAAAGGTAAAAAAAAAAATATCATAATGGGATGAACACGGTACTCTGAAATATTCTGAAAATATGTGAACTCATGTATTATACTCAGTAGTATAGTGATTAAAACCAATAGAAGAAAATATTTTTATATTCACATATCTTCATGATTCTTATCAGTGGATTTGTGGTAGAGGTTGACTCATGCTTATTAATAGGGCATTAATTGGCATCAGGTCCTCTTGGTATCACAAGAAGATATAGGACAAGACAGGAAATACAAACTGTCAGCAGAATAATGGTCTTTATTTCTTTGCTTCTTCAGAGATCGTTTTCTACTTCCTCTTCCTTTTGTACACTCTGGTAACTTGGTTTTGAATTGAGATAATATGGATAGGGCTGGACAACCTCACCTTGGGGAAGTCTCCTGTTTCCCATGAAACAGTTTCTAGATCTGGTCCAGATTCCTTCAAAAGAAGCCCTTAGTAGTAAGAACATACTGTACACAGAAGCTGAGGTCTCTGGGTTCTGAAATGATTTTTTTAGTTCACTCACTATTCTCCTGGTTCAGATACATTCCACCAATAATAAACAATGTTGCCTGGTAACACAGCTGGCATTTTCCTTTCATCTTAACCTAAAATGTTTCCAGGGAAACAGTGTTTGGCAAAGGTTCAGGCCTGCTGTTAATCCTTTCTTTAGAATGTTTCATAATTTACTTTGTCAGTACAGTATATCACATCCATAAATCACATGTTTATTTCAGGGTGCAATGTCCAAAGGTTTTTATTCCACCCTGATTTTGGAGGTCACTGGCTGTTTACAGCAGGGTTAAGTGGGTCTCTCTCCCATATGTCATGGTGAACTTTGGTGTGTATCATGCTTCTAGAATATACAGTAGTAGAGTACTAGAAACATGGCCACACATTATAATCCCATCATCCATCTGGATTTTCCTGACATACATGGAAGGCAGGTCATGTTATTCCCATGGCAGAAAAAAACAAATGATTCCAGAACTTCTTTGACCTGCCTTCCATGTATGTCAGGAAAATCCAGATGGATCATGATATCCTTGATCGACAAAATCTGGTTTAGATTTTGTTCTTTAAATGTCTTATTTAAGAGCTCAAAGACACTGTCATAAAGTGGACTATGAAGGAACAGAGGCTATTGATCATAAGAACAGTAACTAAAATGGTTATACAATATATACTCTGTGCCAAATGTCAGTGCTAAATATTTTAGATGTTTTATGACATTAAAGAATCACAATTTTATTAAGATTAAAAAAATTGGTGAAACCCATTTACAAATGGGAAGATAGGTTTAGAGAAAATAAATAGCATGTTAAAGTTTACTTACCTGATGGGCCCTGAGTTCAAATTCAAACGTTTGAACGTTTGATTCAGACGTTAAAATATCTGAATTTGAACTCAGACTCATATTTTGCTACTAGACTATTTTATTAGAAAGGTCAGTACTTCTGGAAATTTAAACATAAGATTATTTCCTAGCTTTATTAGGGTTGTGATTTCTACCCATAGCATATGTGGGGAAAAATGCAATTATTTATAAGTGTAATTCATTTTGTATTCTTTCACTTTTATGATGTGCTGAGCATCATAAAAATTGAAAATAATCCCTTTATAATTCAAATAGAGTAATTTTTAAAAGTTCAGAAGTTCAATCAAAATTCTTAAACTTACATACATAGTATTGAAATTTGCTCTCTAATTTTTTTGAAAGTCAAACAGGCATATTAAATTTTGGTTTTACTTGGCAGAGAGAGGTCAGAAACAAAAGGTGGTGACTATGCAAAAAACGAATAAAAATGTATAGAATGAGTTATATGCAATTAATGTTTATATCAACTGACTTAATAGTCCTTTTTCATGTTATAAATGCTTTTATTTAAATTTGTTTATTTTTATTGAGGTAAAATTAGTTTAAAATTTTGTGTATGATTTAGAGGTATAGTATCACAGCCTTCAGGTACTGTTATCACATCACACCCTCCACCAAAGACACTATAGTCCTCTGCCATAATTTGTTGTGTTCCTTCCCCATTTTGCTCTCTCTTCTTTACCTCCATTTGCAGACTTAGTCAGATTTCTAAGGTTTGTTATTGATTTTTCTTTACCTGAACCCTGGTTTTATTTCTTTATATATAATCCATATATAAGTAAAATCATCTTTTGTCTTTCTCCTTTTGACTTAATCTCACTTAGCATAACCTCCCCACCGCAGTTGTCATAAGTGACAAGATTGCGTCTTTTTTTTTTTTTTAATAGACAGGTGGTATTCTATTGTCTCTATGTGCCACATCTTCTTAATCTACCCATCTGTATTTAGGCACTTAGATTGTTTCCATAATATGACCATCCTATGCTGCAATAAACATAGTAGTGTATATAATGGAATTTATGTTTTTGCATTCTTTGGCTAGATACCTAGGGTAGACTTGCTGATCATATGGTAGATGCTTTTTATTTTAAAGTTATTTAATTGATGTAACAACAGGATCTTCCTCATCAGATATTATAATCATAGCATATCCAAAAACAAATAACCTGCCATCATCTACTATAGATCATTGTGCTTTCTTTCCTTTTTGTTTATGCCTATTGCCCTTCTGAATGCTTCAATTTTGTAATTAGCATTCAAGTGTTATTTTGTAAAGTTGTCTTATCTGATCCTTAGTTTGTTTGTTCTATATTCCAAATATTAGTGATGCCATCCTTTATTTTTCTCGTTTTCACTTAACATTAGACTTCCCAGCTCTAATCATGTTGATGCCAATTGTATGAGTTTATTTTATTGACTGTTGAGTAGTAGTCCACATCTTCTGGATCCATTCATCTGTTTTTGAGCACTCAAATTATTTCCATAATGCATTTATTGTAAATAATGCTATACTAAACATGGGAGTGTATATTTCATTTTGAATTATTATTTTTTAATTTTTCTGGTAGATATTTCAGAGTGCAATTATTGGATCAGATAGCAGATCCATTTTAACCTTTTTAGGAAACCTCCATATTGCTTTCCATGAGGGATGGACCTGTCTGTATTCCTACCACTAGTGTTGGAGGGTTGTCTTTTCTCCATATTTTCTCCAGCAGTTGTTATACATGTCAAAATATGGGCTAATCTCATAGATGTGAGATGGTTTCTCATGGTGGTCTTGGTTTTATTTTCCTAATAAGCGGTGAACATTTTTTTCCATATATTTGCCATCTGTATGTGTTCTTTAGAGAAGTGTCTTAATTCTTCTGCCCATGTTTTGATTGGATTACTGCTTTTTGTTCAGTTATATGAGATTTCGTAGATCTTTGATATTCATCCCTTGTCAACTCTATGGTGTACCCATATTTCTTCCATTCTATAGGGTGTCTTTTCATTTTAGCTATAGTTTGTTTCACTGTTCAGAAGCTTTTCTTTGTCCTAGATTATTATTTTATATTTTCCTTGATGTTGGAAAGAATCTTTAATGATATCATATATTGTGAAGTGCTTTGCCTGTGTTTTCTTTTGTGTATTTTATATTTTCAGGTATTAATATATCAGAGTCTTTTATCCATTTTGAATTGCTTATGAATGATGTGAGAATGTGATCTCGTTTCATAGTTTGGCATAGAGCTGTCCGTTTTTCCCCACAGCCATGCAATGTGTTGAACAAGTTATGCATGTTTCTGGACCTTTTGTTTAGATTAACTTCTTGTATGTGGGGGTTTATTTATGGGTTCTGTTTTGTTTCCCATTGGTCTGTATATCTATTTTTATCCCAGTACTAATTAGTTTTGTTCCAGTTTTAATTAGTATGACTTTATAATGTAGGTTTAAGTCTGGAAGCGTGAAAGCTCCATTCCTTTTCTTTTTTGTCAGGATTACTTTGACTATTTAGACTCCATTGTGATTCTATGTGAATTTCAGTAGTATTTTCTTCTGTTCTTCAAAGAATGACATTTTACTGGAATTAGTTTGAATCTGTATGCTGCTTTTGGTAGCATGACCATTTTGATAATGTTGATTCTTTCAATCTATGAGCAGAAAATATTTTTCCATTTCTTTGTGTCTTCTATTTCTTATAACTGTTTCATAGTTTCCTTTGTATTAGATATTTAGTCCCTTTTGTTAAGTTTACTCCTATGCATTTATTTTTTTAGTGTGATTATAAATAAGATTGCTTTCTTAATTTCTTCATCTTCTATCTAATTGTACATAGAAAGATAACTGATTTGTGTGTATTAATTTTATATCCTGTCACTTGCTAAACTGATTGATTCAATTAGTTTATCCATTAATCTTGAAGTTTCTGTATATTTTCATGTCATTTGCAAATGATATTTTTACTTTTCTCACTATTTGAACCTCTTTTGTATCTATCTCTTGTATTTACTCTAGCTGAAACTTCTACTTCTTTTTTGTATAGTAGTGATTATAGTGGCTATTTTGGTCTTGTGCCAGATCTTACTGGAAAGGTTCTCAGTTTTTCACTTTCGAGGATGCTGTTGACTGTAGTTTTGTTCTAAATGACTCTTATGTTAAGGTATGTTCCATATTATCCCCTGTTTTTCCTGTCATAATTGGCTTTGTATCTTATCAAAGGTTTTTTTGATATTTACTGAGAAGATCATATAAGTTTTGATAATGTTATGAATTATTTGATTCATCTTTGGATGTTAAACCACCTTTAAATCCATAGTAGTACATAGTAGTACATTGTACTTAGTCATGTCATTCTTTTAATGAATTGTTGTATTTTGTTTGTTAATTTTATTGAGGAATTTACATTCATATTCATTAAAGACATCTAATTTTCTTTTTTTGTCTTGTCTTTATTTTTTAATTTTGATATTAGAATAATGTTGGTTTTATAAAATATGTGTGGAAGATGTCCTTTTTTCAGGGTAGGTATTTGTTACTCTTTGAAAGTTTGGTAGAATTTATTTGTCAAGCAATCTGGTTTTACTTTTGTACTTTTGTTATTTTTTAGGAGCGTCTTCATCACTGTTTCAGTTTCCTTGCTGGTGATTACTTTCTTCAGGATTTCTACTTTTTTCCTATTCAATCTGGGATGGTTGCTTAATTCTAGGAATTTTCACATCTTATTGAGTTAGTGAATTTTTATCATAGAAATGTTCGTAGTAATCTGACTATTTTTTGAATATTTACTACACTTTAAAATTTTTCTTCTTTTGTTTTTCTTCTTTCATTTATCTATTATTATCTTAGTGAGCCTTGCTAGAGGTTTATTTTATTTTTTCAGGTAACTAATTTTTTATTTCATTACTTTTTGGACCTTACTTTTTCTAGTTCATTTGTTGATTTTTATTATTTTGATCTTTTCATATTTTTAGTGCTTTTCTTGTTCTTTGGGTCTCATTCACTTGTAGTATTGTTTTCTAGCTCTTTACCTTGAGACATTGTCTGTCTTTGGTGTTTAGGTGTATCTCCTGAAAAAAAGCAGAAGGTTGGAATTTATTTCCTGATCCTAGTTAATTGCTCTGTCATTTTATTAATGAGTTCAATCTATTTACTTTGGGAGTATTATTGATATATGAAATTTGTTACTAATATTTTTAACTTGAGTTTCGTGGTACTTTTTTTGGTTATTCACTTCTTTGTTTATATCCCTATGTTTTGTTGAGATTTGTCATTTCCTTTCAATACTTCCATATGCATATACACACACGCATGCATGCACACGCACACAAGTGCGCCATAAAGTCCCAAAGCTTTATGTGGTCCAAAAAAAGTTACAAATAATTGAACTGAAAACTCTTAAGTCTTGATTTTACTAGAAAGCTTAAATATTATATTTTTATATTTCACATATCTGCTGTTTAGATTTTATCCAGAGTTATAAGCTATCATTGTGGGGTAAATGATAATCACTGGGGTTATTTTCTTCTCACATAAAACCAAATTTCTTCCATGTAAGGAGAATTCATCTGCCAAATGCAGTTTTCAGTCACATTGTCATTTCAGAGGATAGCAATGTAACCATTTGTAAATAATTACCAAGCTTTAGGTAATATTGTGTGTCAGGTACTATTTTTAGCATTTTTACAAATACCACACACAAAAACATATGCAAACATACGCAGACCTATTATTTTTAAAAAAAATATAGTTTGTCCTACTAACATTTTTATATCTGTACATGTCTATATTGCTACATTCACTTAACAGGATAGTCTTAGTTGCAGATGATTTTATTACTGTTATTTAATAAAATATAAAAATATTTCTGCTGTTGTACAGATAGGAAATTTCAATTCACGGAAGGTCAAATTTAGTGAATATCTAGAGCCATCCACCTAGCACCTGAAAGGGCTGGTTATTGAATATACACAATTTGTCCCCAGAATTTATGTATTTAATTCCTATCCTTTTAATTCTTTATTGGTAGTTTGGGGGGGATCCTTGTTTATAAAGTATATTCATATTATATGAAGACCATGTTTGTGTTTTGAGTAAGAAATTCAATTTTGTTGCAAGTTACATATTTTTAAGGTTCTGAAGGTGACATCTAGTGTTCCAAGAAAATAGTAAGAAGAATATACCTTCTTTTGGTACAGTTTATATAAGTGTTTATTAGACTGTACAATCTTGTTAAAGCATATAATCATTAATGTGATAACTATTGTAGATCTAAGAATAGAATTTTATTTATGTAATACTTCTAAAATCTTTAAGCATGTTTTGAAAAGAACTCCAACAAAAATCAGATTCTAGACTATTATCAATAAAAGCACAGGGGAAGAGATAATTATTATTCGTGTTCTTATTGCTGCAGAGTGCCTTTGTAGCTTTTTTCTCAAGAACTGATTGTCCACATCTTTGAAAGTCTGTTACCATGTTTCCTACCAATATTTCCTGCTGTTGCTAACAACACAGATCAAGTAAAAGAATTGACAATACATGGACAAAAAGAAAACAACCACATGCATACTCTTTGAAAATGTCCAGGGGAAAAATAAATTCATATAAACACCATATACCGTGAAGTACAGAATAATAGCAACTATTGAAAAGCTTAAGTTAAAAGGGAAATGGTTATTGTTGAGGTTTTTGAATACAAGGATATTCCACTGTTCCATTCTGCCTACCAATATTATATAGATCTGAGATCTTATATAACAAATAATAATAATAAATAATGCAGTAATATGTCCTAGGTGATAGTGAGCTTGAGAATAGGTATGTTTCTCACCTACCTTTTCCATGGAGTCTTGTCTCATTTCATCAGTCTCTCAGTATTTGCTGAGTTAAGCTGAATTGTATTAATTAACCTATAGTCTTTGCAGTTCTAAGTCTGTCTAGTTTTCCTTATTGAAGGAATAATAGATAAGATAAGATCAATAAGATAAGATAAATAAGAATTTTTTTAATGGTGAATTTAACTTAGATTCTCATTTTGGGGCTGTCATTTATATTTATTATTATCTAGGTAAAAAGTTACTGTGGTGACTACTGTATTGATCCCCCTATCAGAGGAATAAACTTTTAGGTCTTGACTGTTTTAATGCTAGTTAGACTGGGATATTTTGGGGGAGATTTTTTTCCTCTTTGTCTGGCTTTGTATCACAGAGGGAAAAGAAGTCATCTGTTTCATTTGTTTTTGAATTTTTCATTTACATTTACAGACTGCATACAATTCTTGAGGATTTAAGTCTCTCTTACATGAAATTCAAATCTGCCCTATATGATATCTACATTATTTCTAAATATTTCTAGATAAGGAATATAATGTTATGCCACTATCTTTAAAACATAAGTTTGTTTTCACACTTTTAATTTTTATTCATATAATTAATTTTAACTCTATGTAAAAAGTGACCTTTTTTATCATTAAGTATTTTTTTTTATACATTTCACATCATTGTAATCCCCAGGGTTCAACCCCCTGCCTCCCCACTCAACCCGTGTCCCCAAGTTGTGCATTTCAACTTGGTTGTTAGCTTGTTTTGACTTTTCCTCATGACTTTATATTTTTCCCATTTCCCATATAGTAGTGAAACCATTTGGTTTTTGTCTTTTTCTTTCTGACTTGTTTCTGCTAATATGATTTCTTCTAAGTATACCATGTTATCGTAAAAATCATCCAATTTGTCATTTTTAATTGATGAGTAATATTCCATTGTGTATGCATACCACATCTTGTTCATCCATTCGTCCGTTTTGGGACATGGGTTGTTTCTATATCCTTGCGATTATAAATAGTGATGCAATAAACATCTGAGTACAAGTGTCCCTTTGAATAAGTACTGAGGTCTCCTATGGGTAGATTCCCAGAAGAGCGATTGCTGGGTCATATGGTAGTTCCATTTTCATTTCTTTAAGGGTCCTCCTCACAGCTTTCCATAGTGGATGGACCAGTTCACATTCCAACCAGCAGTGTAAGAGTGTTCCTTTTTTCTCCATATCCAAATGCAGCATTTGTTGTTGCCCATTTTTTTTTGATGTGGGCCATTCTTACTGGTGTAAGGTGGTAATCTCATTGTGATTTTGATTTGCTTTTTCCTGATTGCTAGTGACATTAAGCATTTTTTTTCATATGCCTGTTGGCCATTTGTATTTCCTCTTTGGAGAAATGTCTTTTTAGTTCTTCTCCCCATTTTTTGATAGGGCTTCTTGTTTTGCTTTTGTTTAGTTGTGTGAGTTTTGATAGGGCTTCTTGTTTTGCTTTTGTTTAGTTGTGTGAGTTCCTTGTGGATCTTCATTATTAAACCCTTATCACACTTGTGGAGGGCAAAATTTTTTTCCCATTTGGTTGGGCTTTATTGTTTTTTCTGTGGTCTCTTTTGCTGTACAGAAGCTTTTTAGTTTGATGTAGTCTGATCTGTTTATGTTTTCCTTCATTTTTTTGCCATCTGTAGATGTGTCCAGAAAGGGATTTCTGAATTGTAATTCATGGAGGGTTTTGCCCAAGTTTTCCTCTATTTATGTTATGATTTCAGGTCTGACATCTAAGTCTTTTATCCATTTTGAATTGAGTTTTGTATATGGTGTAAGGGAGTTGTCTTGGTCCAAATTTTTGTATTTCTTAGTCCAGTTTTCCCAGCACCATTTATTGAAGAGGCTATTTTTATTCCAATGTAAGTTTTTCACTCCTTTGTCAAAGATAAGTTGACTACATATGTGTGATTTTGTTTCTGGACATTCAATTCTGTTCCATTGTTCTGATTGTCTGTTTTTGTACCAGTACCAAGCTGTTTTAATTATTATGGCTTTGTAGTATATTTTGAAGTTTGGAATTGTAATACCTCTGTTCTCTTTTTTTCTGGTCAGGAGGTTTTTTGATATTTGAGATCTTTTGTTATTCCATATGAATTTCAGGAATTTTTGTTCTATCTCTTTAAAGAATGTCATTGGAATTTTTATAGGAATTGCATTGACTCTGTGGAATGCTTTTGGAAGGATGGCCATTTTGATGCTGTTGATTCTTCCAATCCATGAGCAGGGAATGTCTTTCCATTTCCTTATGTTTTCTATCTCTTTTAGCAGCATTTTAAAGTTTTCTTTGTATAGTTCTTTTTTACATGTTTTGTTAGGTTTATTCCCAGGTGTTTGGTTTTTGGGGGATGTTTTTTTTGATTTCTTTTTCTTCTGTTTGAAGAAGGAAAGCTACTGACTTCTGTGTGTTGATTTTGTAACCAGCTACCTTATTGAACTGGTTTATTGTTTCGAGTTTTCCTGTAGTTTTTTTTGGGTTCTCTATATAAAGAATCATGTCATCTGCATATAGTGATAGCTTCAGTTCTTCTTTTCCTATTTGTATCCCTTTTGTATCTTTATCTTTCCTTATTGCCCTGGCTAAAACTCCCAGTACAATGTTAAAAAGTTGTGGAGAGAGTGGACATCCTTACCTGGTTCCAGATCTTAATTGGAATGATTTTAGTTTTCCCCCATTTAGGATGATATTTGCTGTACGTTTGTCATCGATGGCTTTGAGGTATTTTCCTTTGATCTCATTTTTTCAAGGGGTTTTATCATGAATGGGTGCTGGACTTTATCAAATGAATGCTTTCTTTGCATCTATTGATCAGGCTTTTGGTTTTCTCCTTGTTGATGTAGTGAATTATGTTAATTGATTTCTGGATGTTGAACCATCCTTGTGCCCCTGGGATAAATCCCACTTGCTCATGGTGATTAATGCTTTTTATGCATCATTGGATTCAATTTGCTAGGATTCAAAAAAAAATTTTGCGTCCATGTTCATCAGTGAATTTAGTCTATAGTTTTCTTTCTTGGTGCCATCCTTATTTTGTTTTAATATGAGTGTGATGTTTGCTTCATAGAATATGTTTGGCAGTTTTCCTTTCTCAATGTTTTAGAAAAGTTTTAGTAGTACAGTCGTTATTTCCTCTTTGAATGTCTGGTAGAATTAGTTTGTGAAGCTGTCTGTTCCTGGGCTCTTGTTTTTGGGGAGAGTTTTTATTACTGCTTCAATTTTGCTGCTTGTGATTAGTTTTTTTAGTTCTCTATTTCTTCTTTGTTCAGTTTTGGGTAGTTGTATTTTTCCAAGAATCTGTCCATCTCACCCAGGTTGTTGTATTTGTTTCCATATAGATGGTCATAGTAGTCTGATTATGTTTTGGATTTCTTTTGTTTTTGTTGTAATTCCTCCTCTTTCATTTGTGATGCTCTTTATTTGAATTTCCTCTCTTCTTTTTTTTGTGAAGTTTGCAAGGGGTTTATCAATTTTATTTATTTTTCAAAGAAAAATAAACCAGCTCTTTGTTTTGTTGATCGTTTTTTGGTGTCTAAGTTATTTATTTCTTCTTTTATTTTGATTTTTCTGATCCATGTACAGGGAATGTCTTTCCATTGTTTTACATCATCTTCTATTTCTTTTAAGAATGTTTTATAGTTTTCTTTGTATAGGTCTTTTATGTCTTTTGTTAGGTTAATTCCCAAGTATTTGATTTTCTTTGGTGCAGTGGTAAATGGGGTGTTTTTTCTAATTTCTTCTTCTGATTGATTCTTTGCATATATGGATGCTATTGATATTTGCGTGTTGATTTGGTATCCAGCTACCTTACCAAATCGGTTTATTATTTCAATCAGTTTTTCTGTTGATTTTTCTGGGTTCTCTACATAGAGAATCATATCATCTGTGTATAATGATAACTTTATTTCTTCGTTCCCTATTCGGATTCCTTTTATGTCTTTCTCTTGTCTTATTGCCCTAGCTAGGACTTCCAGAACTATGTTGAAAAGAAGTGGAGAGAGTGGGCATCCTTGCCTGGTTCTGGACCTTAATTGGAATGGTTTCAGTTTTTCCCCATTGAGGATGATATTTGCTGTGGGTCTGTCATATATAGCTTTTATTATGTTTAGGTATGCTCCTTTTATACCATTTTTTTCCAGGGCTTTCATCATCAAAGGATGCTGAACTTTATCGAATGCTTTTTCCGCATCTATTGATATGATCATATGGTTTTTGTTCTTTGTTGATGTGGTGGATTATGTTGATTGATTTTCGAATGTTGAACCATCCCTGTGCCCCTGGGATGAATCCCACTTGGTCAGTGAATGTATGTTGATAATTGTTATGTCTTTTTGGTGAGTTGAACCCTGAACCATTAGGTATGACCATCTTTATCCTTTGTCACTTTTTTTTTTTTATTTTGATATTTGCTTTGTCTACTATGAGAATCACTACTCCTGCCCTTTTGGGGTGCCGTTTGCTTGTAGGATTGTTTTCCATCCTTTTACCTTCAGTCTATGCTTATCTTTAGGGATTAGCTGTATTCCTAGAGGCAGCAGAATGTTAAGTTCTATCTTTTGATCCAGTCAGCAGCTCTGTGTTTTGATTGATGAGAGTTTAGACCTTTCACATTTAGAGTGATTATTGATGTTTGATGGTCTACTTTTGGGTTTCTGGCAGTCATTTTGAAGTTCTGATATGGTTTCTTATTATGTTTGTTCTATTTATTCCTCTGAGGGGTCTTGAATCTTTTTTCCAAGATTCCAAGATTTTTTCCAAGATTTCTTGGAGTGGGGGTTTGATGGTAGCAAATTTCTGGAGACTTTGTTTGAGAAGGTCTAATTTTTCCTTCATAAAAGAAGGACAGCTTCGCAGGGTAACATTTTTTGGCTGGCATTTTTTGTCTTGGAGTGTTTTGAAGATGCAGCTCCATTCTCTGGAGTGGCTCTTAGAGAAATCTGAGGTCAACCAAATGGGTTTTCCTTTGTAGGTTAATCTTTTTTTTTTTTCTCTCTAGTCATTCTTATTATTTTTCCTTAATCTTGGGCTCTTGGAAATTTTACAATTATTTGTCTTGCTGTAGTTTTTCTTTCATTAAAGTAGTTTGGTGTCCTGTTTGCTTCCTGTATGTCTATTTTCATTTCGTTCTTCAGATTTGGGAAATTCTCTTCATTATTGCATTAAGAAGTCTTTCATTTACTGTGTCTTTCTCCTCTCCTTCTGGGATTCCAATTGCTTTTTTTATTTCTTTTCTTTAATATTTCTGATATATCTCTGATTTTTTTCTGCTGTGTTCTTACTGTTTTTCTCTTTTTGTTCTCTCTAATTCTGTATCCTCTAGTGTGCTGATTTGTTCTTCAATTTCTTCTAGTCTGCTTTCATGGCCCTACATTTTTGAGCTCTTCTATTGTTCCTCTTAAAAACTGTATCTCCTTCAGTTTCTTATTTAGGGTTTCAATCTCACTCTTCAGTTCGACAATGATCCTGTTCATCTTGCTGCATTCTTATTTATATTTTTCTACTTCTCTTCTTAGTTTTTTCAGTGCTTTTATTGTGTTGTCTGAATTCTTTATCTGATGTGTAGGGTGTTTCTTCAGTGTCATCTTTGCTGGTTTCTGGAGATTTTTTATCCTTTAGTAGTGAAATGTTTCCCTTTGGACTTACTTGAGTATTTGTATTTTTCTTCCTTTCCAAGTTTTCTATTTGGGTTTGGTCTATATATTGCAATAGTTGCTCTTGTATTGCTTGACATGTTGACATTTAACAGGATGTGGTTAATCCTGCCTTTGTGTCTGGGTTATTTCTTGTTTCTGTTGACTGGGAGAATAAGTTTCTTCAGCACTGGTGCTTCTGGGCCATGTGGTCTGCTCTCCTACCCTGCCCAAGTTCTTGGAGGCACTGCTGTTTGGGAGCACAAGCTGTGCTCTTGAGCTTGAGTCTTTGCAGACTCAACAGCTAGATTCCTTAGGTATGCAAACAAATCCCAAGCTCCTACCTGCAGGCCAGTTGCCAAGGAGAGGTGGGCTGGATCCTGACCTGAGGCCCCTGTCTGGATCTGGAGGTTCTTCTAGGCCATGCGGTCTGCTCTCCTATCCTGCCCAAGTTCCAAAAGTGATTTTCTGATAATAATTGTGAGCTATAAACTTAGGATTAATTTACTTTTGCTGATATAGCCTATAAATTAGGTGAAGGTGGAATATAGGACACAAAATATGTTATTTTTTCCTATTAAATTCTGCATGGTTATGGTTGGATGTAGTATAGAGAGAACATTTTTTGTTACCTAAATTTACTTATACTGTAAGCTACATTTATTGACTTTTAAACTACATTTTGTTTTTCAAAATTCTAAATAGTGAGTCTAGTTTTTCTTCATTTTGAATACAGAAATAGTGAGCTTCTTACCAAATACTATTTTGTATAATTGTAATATCATTTTTTTCAAAACCCTTTGTGATCTTATTAATAGTAGCAAGTAGTTCTGACTGGACAGACAATAAGAAAGTTGGAGACGAAGGGCAAAGAATAAGGACTGTCATTTTTTAAAGAAATATTTTCAGTACATATTGTTTGTCTGAAATATTAAATAATCCTTTTATCCTTACTGTCATTGAAGTAAAGACTGAAAGTCAAAGAAATACCAAGAAACATTGCATGTTTATATATATATATTTTTTTTCCATTCTTAACAGATTGAAGTCCTTTCCTTTATATATATGTAAAGTGTAGTTACAGATCTTTTTTGATCTATCTGTAATTCACACACTTAGCCAAGGCTCAGAGTAGGAGGATGTGTTCTTAGACTTCAAGATTTAGGCTAGCCAGCGGCAGAGTTATCTATGGCAAGCTCCTTATATGGCCCACTGTAAAATACAGATGCTTTGATAAAAAATTAAACTCTTCATGGAAGAACTTTCCAAGAGCCAAGTCCCAAGTCACAACAGAGGTCTTAAAACCATGGTCTTCCTTTGCCTCTCTGTGTTGTCCATTTGGACAGTGCCACCAGCAAGAGCTGGACACAGTATGTCTAGCTATAGGATATGCTGGGACATAGGGAAGAGCATCAGGTGTCTAGAAAAAAAAGCACATCCAAGAATCTGGTGGGGAAAAAGATTAAAACTTTGTCTGATCAGAACTGGATGCTTAGGGGATTGCACAAGTATATTGAATCCCTATACTGAAGGTACTCTGTAAATGTTTCTATTAGGTAAGCTTGATAACATGTCTGCTTCAGGATTGACTTAGGGTCACAGCAGGGTTGGAATCTCAGATTATACTTATAAGTACTCTAGTGTGAAGAACAATGATATCAGTTGCAGATAGTTTTAATACTACCTTTCTGAACAGGTGACTGTACTTGGTTTATTGTATTAAGTAACATTTGCTAAAGCATAGACATCACTTTTGGAAGTATACTGCGTTCATCTCTTCTCTATTTACCAAAACCAGATGACATCAGTTGTGTGCCATGCATGGCAAAATGATATTTGTGCACTACCAGATTTTCACTAAATTCATTAAGTGAACAACTCTTAAATACTTGCTATAGTTTATAGACACTATTCTCAGCTTAAGAAAATACTAAAGGAACAGAACAAATCTTTGATCATAAGGGTATGCATTCTAATAGATTCCACTGTTGAAGCTGAATAACATAGGTTTTGAAATATAAAATGTGAGTGTATTTTCTTAAACTCCTTTTTGTAGTTGAAGCAAAGTAAGAGCTATTGGAAACAAGTTAAGAAAAACTGTGAAGAAAAACTGTATGTGTATGTGTGTGTTATAAAATACTAAGAATAAGAATGGATTACTCTTATTTTTTCTTCAATATAAGAAAGACTTAGAGTCACCACAAATATAAAGATCATATATGAATTTGTTAGAAATTTTTAATGTGAAATTTAAGCAGGCATGATTATATTATTCTCCTTTTAGCAGAGATGATATAATTTAGCTTTTACCATAAAGAATTTTTATGACTTATATGTTGCAACCTAGGATATTTTCTGTGTAATATATTAGTTTGTATGACCTTGTCAATCAGGCATTAAACAGTATATGGTAAAACAAAAATACCCGTTGAGGTAAAAAAGAAAGAAACCTATTTTTTGAAAGACTGGCATTTGGACCTATCTCTTAAAATACTTATGAGAGCAAAAACAATAGCATTCACAATCATTGTTTTGATACACTATAAAATCTTTAATTTCTCATGGTAGAAGAACATTAGACATTCCACACATACTTCAAAATTTGTCCTTTAGAACATGGTAAAATATAAATAAATAGAAATAAGCTTTCCTGTTTACTCATATTCTTTCTACCTTTTTGCCCCAACTCCTTATTAAATCATTGTCTTAACTTGGCAAAATGCCAAGTTTTCTACCTTTTTACCCCAATTCCTTATTAAATTCATTGTCTTAACTTGGCAAAATGCTCTTGTTTACCCTTCAATATCACCTTTTCCTTTTTTCTTTTCTTTTATTTCTTTTTTTGAGACTAGGTCTCACTATTTTTGCCCATGGAACCTCAGGCTTACGTTGCCCAGGGTACCATAGAGTTAAGCAATTCGCAGCCTCAGCTTCCCAGGTAGCTGGGATTACAGGCGTGCACCTCCACAACCAGTTATATTTTTTTGGATCTAGGTCTTGCTATGTGCTCCCAATGGAACTCAAACTCTATCCCTGGCCCCGGCTTCAGCTCCCTAGGCTGACATTTTCCTTTTCTAATTTTTGTTTTCCCATTAGTTATCATTTGATTATGCAAAGTTCAACAGTCCAAGAATGTTCCATTTATTTGACCTTTATATGCACTTGCTACTTAGGCAAATTATATGGCAATCATTTACTTTTAAAACCAAATCACTAGAAATACATTGAAGATGAATATTCAAGAAAAGTTGCAGCAGTGTTAATGGGATTTGGTGGTGAGTATAGGCTTATAGGAATAAATGCATAAGATATACTCTCTTCTGCAAAAGACACACTCCCTTCTAATTTGGGAATAAACTATGTGTCTATTCTTTGTACATCTTCATGTCAGAATATCATTCTTCTATTTAACCTTTGGAAATTCTGTATTGCTTCCATCACAAAACCCTTCCCGCAATGTCATAATCAAAGTTTATTGTCACTATACATTTCCCCCACCCACCATCACTACAATTTTTAAGAGGCAACTTTACATCTATAAAGTGTTACTTGTTTTCCCTTTTTGCTGTTTCTATGTCTGATTATAACCACTTCTAGCTATGCTGTGGCTGTTCAATACATAAAAGCAAAAAACAAAATCATATCTTCTCTTCCAGTGTTTTTTTTTTGCTTTTACATTATCACTAATTATAAAAAAATCAATAATTCATGTAAGATGTTCCCTTTATTGAACTTTTACATGCAAAATTTCAGTTCTATGCCTGCAGTTATTCCATAGTCCAGGTTACTCATTTTTTCTAGATTAGACAGCAAAGATTTGGATAATTTTCACTATTATAGAATGTTCTGCTGGACAACTTGAATACATTAAAGGTAGGGGTCATATTATTTAATAGGATTGAAGTTTTAATACATTTAGGTCTATATAGGTCTATATGAGAGTAGAGAGGAAGAAGAAAGATCAATAGAAGAAAAAAGAAGAAAAAAGAAGAAAGATCAAGAAGAAAGATCAATTGCAGACAGAGTTGCATGTTACTTAAAATGCCTCTGTAGTATTCGGGGGGAGGGGTTGCATTGAACACTAAAGAAACACACTGTATATTAGACTTGTTGAAATAAATATAGGTACTAGAGATTTAAAACAATCATAAAACCTACATATATGACTCAATTTCAGTAATATGAACTCAGAGAATAAAATAGATTGATGAGAAATCTGATATTTATAATCTAAATATCTGTAATAGCTAGTTTCCATTCTAAAAATTTTCAAAATGCAATTGATTTTTAATGACCTTAAAATATACTTTGAAAATATTATATTCCAAGCATGCATACACTAAGAAATCCTACATAAAGGTCAAAGAAATCAGCACTTCTTGTATAATGAAAATGAGTAATTGCATATAAATTTAAAAATTAGCACAAAATTATAGTTTGATAAAAATATATTCCAAATCTATAGTAGTGTATAATCATAAAATTTTGTTTGATCCAGGTATTTGTCTATAATATCAGAATGTGGTCCATAAGTAGAATTGGAATTCTATAGGAGGAACAGACCTGGTTCAAGAGAACACCATGACTGTTGGGCTGTGACTTGGAACCTAGTATCAGTGTGGTCTTAGGTAGATTACTCAGCAAATCCAAAATGTCTTCACTCATTCAAAGGTGGGTCCCTTCTTGTGGCCTCTGAGACTCAACCAATGACTGCCCAGACTCTCAGAGGCATTGTGACTTCCTATGAGACCCTTCCAGGAAGGACTGGGACCAATGGAAGCCTTGGCTTCCTGTGATACACCAACAGCACCGTTCCTGACCAGCAGACGCCATATGACTTCCTGAGAGACTGCACCAGTTGCTCTCTCAGATAGGGGAGATGACTAACCAGAGAAATCTGGAACCATTCCCAGAATAAATCGCACATAGAGTGCTGGGTTCCAAAGCTAATAACGAGCAGAAGGAAAAAACCCAACAAATAGCAGAATGAGCCCTGAGAAGACTGGGACAAAACAGAAAGGGGACAGATCTGCAGAACCCCAATTCATCAACATGGAAACTGTTGTACTATTAAAAATGATGATATTAAAATTATTATGAAGAAATTCAGCCAAATCAAAGAAAACTTAAAGAATCAAATGAATGTGTCCTTAGAAATAAAATCAATGAGCTTAAGTTATAAAGTAAAGCATTAAATAAAAGTTTGGAGTTTCCAATTTGGAAAGAGAAATAAAAGAGGAAAAGTAAATGACAAATTTATAGATGTAGAATTGATCAAATAGAACTAGACAGTGTAATTGAAAATACAAATATGCAAAGAACCTGTGTAGAGAAGGAAAGAAAGAAATGAAGTTAAAGAAAATGAAGAAACACTGAGAAATATGTGACTTTATGAGGAAAGGCACTATAAGAATAATGGGAATAACAGAGGTTTGAGAGAGAAAAATAACAGAAAATATACTTAAAGAAACAATAAAGGAAAACTTCAAGCCCTGCAAACTAAAAGAGCAACCGCATAATTAGATAAAGTGAACACGAAACTGAGTAATGAAATTTTGAAGAATTGAGGACAGAAAGAATATTGAAGTCAGCAGGAGGTAGATGCAGATGACCCATAAAGACCAGACTATCATCAATACTCTCTGAAGAAACCCTGAGTGAGAAAAACTCTTTTTCTGATACAACTGAGAACACTGTATCCTATAAGACTCTCCTTTGGATATAAGGTAGAACAAAAACCTTATGGACATAGATGAATTCAAGGCAAATTGTAAAGCACCCCTCCATGAAATTTTCTAATAACCTTACACATTGAAACTGTAAAAAGGAACGTATACAATAAACTGAATAAGGTAATATATTCATCCAGCAATTAAGAATAAAATGACAGCAACAGATTCACATATCAGTAATCACTTGCAGTGTAAATAAACTGAACTCCAAATAAAAAATACAGGGTATCCAGGAAGCAGAATCCAACCTTCTTCTTTACACAGATGATACACTTAATTCTCAAACACAAATATTGACTTGAAGTGTTGAAAACTATGCCAAAAGTGAATGGGACTCAATGGAAAGCAGGGACAACCATAGTATTAGCAGAAAAATTAGATTTCAAGGAATAACTGGAGGAAATGATTAAGGGGATGATGTATCAATGAAATATAAACATAACACTCATCAACATATGCTTACCGAAGGAATGAGTTAAGGTGGAAAAACTACTATCAATTCTAAAAACACACATTGAGAAAATGTCCTGGTAAACTAAAGAATCCACAAGATTCTGTGTGTGGAAACCAATAGAAACAATCAGCTTAACAAAGTGACTGGTTATTGAATCAGCAGAAATATATTTCCTACTCATATATAAACAGTGATATAGAAGAGGGGAAATTAAGAAAGCATTTTATAAATCTAACAAAGGGGGGAGAGAAAGTGGGGAGAGAGGGGGGAGGAGAGGGAGAGGGAGAGAGGAAGGGGGAGAGGGAGGGACAAGACATTGTTAAAACAAAAAGCACACACAAATGGAAGATATAAACAAATGGAAAGATAATCCCTGCTTGTGGATCAAAAGACTCAATATTGTCATAATGGCCTTCATACTCATACAATGTAAATTGCAATCCAAGAAAAACATTAATGTCATTTAGAGAACTGGAGCAAATATTACTAAAATATATATGAAATAATAAAAGACCCCAAATAGCAAGAGTAATCTTCATAAAATAGAGACTGGCAGAATCATTCTTCCAGACCTCAAATTATAGTATCAGGCCATACTATTAAAAGAGCTTTGTCTAGAACAAAAAACAGATACAGTCTAAAGGAATAGAATTGAAAGCTCAGAAATAAAACCATAATATACAGGTAGTTACTCTGTGACAAACAAAAGAGCCCAACTGTATAGGAACAAGGATAACCTCTGGACAGTTACATACAAAGGAATGAAATTAGGCCACTGTCTCACACCATACACAAAAATTAATTCAAAAAGGATCAGATTGAATATAAAACCTGAAATTGCAAAATACATAGATGACTACATAAGCAAAACCTTTCATTATACATGCCTCAATTAGGTAGTTGTCTCAATAGCATGCAGAACAAAAAAACAACAGCTGGAATTATAGCAAAGTGATGATGTCTGTGCAGTGAAAGAAACCATAATAAAATGAAAGGCTACTAATGAGTAGGATAAATTATTTTCTCATTATACATCTGACTGAGGACTAATACCAAAAACTCAGAAAGATCTCACACAATGCAACAAAAAGAAAACAAATAAAGGACCAAAGAAATAATCAGAACTTCTCCAGAAAGGTTATTCATACTGCGTATTCATACTGCAAATAGACACAAGAAAAAATATTCATCATTTCTTTTATTAGAGAGATGTAAAGCAAGACCAAAATGAGATACCATCTCATTGCACACTTGTAAGAATGAGCTGTATTGTGAAGACCAGAAACTCACATTGCCATTGAGAATGTAGAGTAAAACTCACCTATGCTGCTGGTGGAAATGCAAACTGGTAAAGCCATTAAGGGAAGTAGTATATAGATGTTTCAAAATCTTAAAAATGGAGTTTCTTGGGCAAACCTGCACCTAGGTGGGAGCTATATGAGCTCCTGCTGACCAGTTCCAGGGGCCTGGATCACCAACAGGACCGTCCATTTACTGGTCAGAATGAAAGAACACTCCCTGGCACCAAGGGTCCAGAGGATCAACAACCAGAACAAACCTGAAAGCAAACAATAGAAAAAAATGGGAATACAAGTGCATCAAGAAAGCCTTCTTACTAACAATACACACAGAAAGAATCTTAATCTCCAGTACCCAGTAACACTAACAGAAATAATTTTTATGCTTGACAGATGAAGAATTCCTAATAGTTATAAATAACAGCTCAAACATATAAGTACTGATGTAGAAAAAAAAGCAAATGTTATGAGAAACATCACCAATGAGCATAAGATTGGGATTGAAACTTTAAATAGAAGAACTGCAGTGTTAGAAAATCAATATTGATTTTTAAATCAATATTCAAAAATAGGAAAAAGTCATCAAAATAATATGGATTACAGATAACAGATTCATTCATGGAAGAATGAATTAGTGCTCTCAGAGATATTAAGAATAAATAAAGAAAGGAAATAAAGGAAAGAGATACAAAAGAAAATGAATGAAGAAACACTTTTAGAATAAACTGACACCCAGAGGAAAGGAAATATGATTTATCGGAATCTTAGATGAAAGACACAAGGGAACTAAAAATCTGTTCAAGGATATAATGGAAGAATATGCCCCAAAGTAAAGCAAGAAACTAAAAAAAAATGTATACAGAAAAGTAGGACATGAAAATATTATAATGAAATGGAAACTACAGCAAGACATATGTTAGTAAAACTTCCAAGAGTCCAAGAGAGACAAAAAAATAGTGAATCTGCAGAAGCAGAAGAAACAAATAACCTATATTTAAAAAACAACACTACAATGATATCAGACTTTTCTAAAGAAACAACATAAGAATAAGAGAAAAATGGAATAATGTCAAAAACTCCAATACAAAAATTGTGATCCAAGAAACCTTTATCTTACAAACCACTAACTCCTTTATATGGGAAATATAAGGACATTGTTAGAGAAAAAAATCTTCAGAATATTGCTACATCTAAAAACCTCCACCCAAAGAAGTATTACAAGAAGACTTAAAGCTAACCCAGCAAAGCAATGAACAGAAAGAAATGAATAAGGTAATGAAAAGAACCACAAAATGAGGAACAAAATGGCAATAAATGCTGCTGGGAATACTGACCACCATGTGCTGAAGAAGAAAAGCAGACTGCTCCCTCACAACATTCACAAAAACGAACTCAAAATGGATGTAAGACCTGACACCATTATATACAGAAGAAAACACTGGCAAAATGCTCCATGACATACTTCTTAGAAACATCTTTGAAGTCTCCTGTCCAGAAGCAGAGAATACAGAGATAAATAGTTGGGACTATGTCAAACTGAAAATCTTCTTCTGTACAGCAAAAGACAATAGCCAAACCTAAGATACATTCTTGAATGGGAGAAAATACTTGAACACTATACAATGGTAAGGAATGATATCAAATATTTATAAAATGCTTATATAACTCTACAAGCGGAGAAGACAACCCATTAAAAAATGGATAGGGAGCTGAAATGATACATCTCCAAAGGAAAAATGCATATGGTACACAGGTATTTGAAAAAATATTCAGCATCACTATTATGAGGAAAATAAAGGTGAAAACCACAATGAGATACCACTTTACATCTGTGAGAATTCCCCATATTAAGAAACTAGAAACAAGTACTAGTAAGATTGCAGGCAAAAAGGAACCCTCTTATACTGCTGTTGGGAACACAATGTGTTCCTGCCACTATGGAAAACTGTGGATGGTCCTCAAAGCAGTCAAAATGGATCTGCCATGTGATCCAGCAGTTAAACTTCTAGGGATCTATCCGAAGGACACAAAAAACTAATTTGAAAGGAAACCTGCAGTTCCATGTTTTTTGTTTTTTTTTTCCAGCACTATTTACTTTGCTTAGATATGAAAACAACCTAAATGTTCCAAAACAGATGAATGGATTAGGAAGCTGTGTTATGTATACACAATGGAATACTACTCTGTGATCAAAAAGGATAAACTTACACCATTTGGGGCAACAGGGATAGAGCTGGATTCTAAGCAAAGTAAATCAGAAGGAAACTTAGAGGTGGAATATAGGGAAACAGAACAGAGAGTTATGAAAAAGACAAATCTTCTAAGCTTTCCATCAACCTGAGTCATACATCAGAGAATTGGGAGGAAGAACTCAAAATAGGGGAGGGAGGAGCACAAGGGTCTCTAGTAATAGTTTGCAGATGTTAGAGGGATTACACCTTAAGGGAGAAATCAAATATTGTGCAATAATGATCAAAATGTAAAAAAATTGACATTATTAAGAAGAAAACATTAAAAATTGATTTGCCATTTGACTCACCAATTCCACTTCTAGTAATATAGCCTCCTAATTTAAAAACACTATTTTAAAGGATATTAGAATTCCTGTGATTATTTCAGCACTTTGTGCTATAGCCTAGTGATGGAAACGACCTGGAAGTGCCCTGAAATAACCAAGTGGATTAAGAAGATGTGATATATATCCACAATGAATTATTACTCATATATCAAAAAAGTAAACTCACATCATTTGTGTCAACTAGATGGGGCTTGAAGGTTCATACTAAGTGAAATAAGACAGGAGGAAATTACTGTCTGGATCGTGTCACCAATATGTGGAATACAAAATAAGCTATGAGTGAGATAAAGTTTAAAAAGTAAGCCTGGATCACTGAATATATAACTGAAACCCTAAGTGGGGGAGGTCTTGGGGGTGAGATAAAAAAAAATAAGAGGAAGAGCAGTAAAATATAGTAGTAGACTCTCAGTGAGTTTGTGTGGTTGTACTTACAGTGGTAGCCCCTGATGGGGGTATCACAACCTTACTTCAAATCAATATAAATAAAAACAATCAATAAAAAAAGTAAAGCAAAATAAACCTTGAAAACTTAATTAAAAAAGAAGCTCTCTTTTGAACATCCGTGGTTACTAGTGAATTTAATGCGAACAACTTGCTCGTTTCTGGGATTCAGAATATAACATCAGTGGGCAAAGTGAGAAATGGAAAACCAGTAATAACAGCATCTATTGGGCATTGGGTACAAAAACTCCAGAAAAGAACTGCTTGTCATGAAGGAATGATTAAAATTTATATTTTGCTACCGAATACCAAGAAGAAAACCACACACAAATCATGATTTCATTTTTACCACACATGTTTCTTATGAAGTGTATGGAATCAGCATTGTGCTATCAAGTTCCTGTCTGGGAGACCTGTTCCCATACTTATAATATTTAGTTTGAAACTTCCTATCCTTGTGCATCATCCATGTCATTACCACCTAGTTTAGTCAACCTAATGTTCTGGACTTGATTTTTTTGATTAATAATGTATTTTTTCTTGCTATTATCTATTTATAGGTCTTTCCCTTTTATTCTTGTTTCTTTAACAGCAGTAATTAAAATTGAGATAAAGAAAACTTTCTATTTTTTTTGAGACATAGGTAGCCTATTGTATGTAGCTTGAGAGTCCTTAAAATAACAATAGTTCCCCAAATCAAAAGGAATTTTAGAATATCCTGTGTCTTTTTCCATACCAAGAATGACAACACTGTTTATTTTCTCATGTTGACTTGTTGCATGGTAACAACATTAATCATTCTAAGGACTATGAGTACGTGGGATTGGGTCCATCTGGACACTTAAAATTTAGGGGAATGAACAAATAAAATTCCTTTTGCTTGATGTTAAGCAATCCCTTCAAATGAGGGGAGGGTGAGAAGAGAGGAGAGCATAGAGGAGAGAAAGAGAATTTATTTCCTTTGAGAGAGAGGAGAGAGGGCAGAGGGGAGAGGATAGAGGGGGGAGAGAGAGAGAGACAGAGAGAGAGAGAGAGGGAGGGAGGGAGGGAGGGAGGGAGGGAGAAAGAGAGAGAGAGAGAATTTATTTCCAGATTATTGGTCAACTTGAACACCAGAGAGGGAGAGAGAGAAAAAGAGAGAGGGAGGTAGGGAGGGAGAGAGAGAGGGAGAGACACAGAGAGAGAGAGAGAGAGAGAGAGAGAAAGAGATATTATTACCAGGTCATTGGTCAACTTGAACACCTTTCTTATTTGTTTAACCAATAGGTTTGCTTTCTGTAACCAATAGGTTTGCTTTCTGTAATATAGACATTCAAACTAAAGGAGATAAGGTGTCTGAATCCCATACTTTTATTATTACTTACTTAAACTTAGATGTATCATCAGTGTGATGAAGTAAAAATATTTGTATTATTGACTTGATTTGAAATTTTGGTGAGGGATTATGTATTTAAGAAAAAAAATCCTGACATACTTTTAAAATAAGCATTGATCTTTTCCGTCATTGCCCTTTCCAGGGTATATTATGATAATCTAATGAACTATAGTGTATTAGGAGGGTATAAAGATAGTAAAGTTTGAGTAGATCTGAATTTCGCTCCACCATTTACCAACCAGTTACTGTAATTAGAGGCAGGCTGTGAGCCAGGGTCTGTTGTAGCTACCCCTTGGGCAGGGGCACCAATAAGGAAAAATAATTTGGATGAGAACATGCCTGGAGAGCAAGCAAGAAAGATGTAGTGTCAGTGGAGACTCTGAGAAAAGAATAAAAGATTTGCAAACAGTAGTGCCACCACAGGCTTTGGCCCTGGGACAGGCTGCAGCCTATATGGTTGGAAATCTCAGCATTTGGCCATCCTTGGGAAGAGGGAAATGTTACTAGAAAACTCAAGTTTGGGCCTTAGCTTTAGAAACTGGTATCTGAGCTTGCTGGAAAACTTGGAATTTGTATACCTCCAATGATAAGAGGAAGAACATTATAATCTATGTACCTCCCAGAGATGGGGAACTGAATTTGCTGAAAGCCGGAACTTGAATCTTAAGATGAAAGGGCTGAACTGCTGGAAAACTTGGAATCTGTGAAATACTTGCTTCAGGTTTGAAGTGGTGAGAAGCCACTATTTTGGAAATGTGCTTTCTGGTGTAAAACGCTTGTTTCAGGTCTGGAGTTGTGAGAAGATGCCATCTTGGAAGTGTGATCTTTGTTTAAGACTTTAGAACACTGGACAATAACTGGGGTAAGATAACTGACCATTTGTGGCCTCAGTGACTGTGATTTTTGTTGCTTGATAAATAACTCTTGTTACTGATTTTTTTAAGTCCGCGTAATCTTGCAATTGTGCTTGTGGGTGGAAAACCCCATAGTGACCAGTGAAAATACTGAATCTTTTTCCTTGTTCATTTTTGGTATCCTTTTGTACCCACTTTCATTATCACTGTGATGCTTGAACAGTATTTAATCTTTTCAAAGATTAAATTCACATTTTAAAAGATTTAAATTTGGATAATCAACATTTATCTTCTGGAAAAAGTAAATGAAAACAATGAGATTACCACCTCACACTAGTGAAAATGGTCCATATTAAAAAAAAGAAAATCAGAAACAACATTTGCTGGAGAAGGTCTAGTGAGAAAGGTCCCTGCTCACACTGAGTGTAATCTGGTCCTGCCCCTATAGAAACCAGCATGGAAGTTCATCAAAAGATCTAAAATGGATCTGCCATATGATCCTGCAATTCCACTCCAAAGTATCTATCCAAAGAGCACAAAACACTAATTTGAAGGAAACCTCCTATCCTGTGTTTTCTTTCCCTCCTATCCTGTGTTTTCTTTCCCTCTGTTTACAATAGCAAAGATGTGGAAACAGCCTAAATGTCCCAGAAAAGATAAACGGGTCAAGAAGGTGTGGTATCCCTTTGTACCCACATTGAGGTCTCTTTTGGGTAGAGTCCCAAGAGAGCAATTGCTGGGTCAAATGGTAGATCCATATTCATTAATTTGAGGGTCCTCCACACACCTTTCCATAGAGGTTGGACCAGTTTACACTCCCACCAGCAATGTAAGAGTGTTCCTTTCTCTCCACATCCTCGCCAGCACTTGTTGTTACTTGTTCTTTGAATGTGGGCCATTCTTACTGGTGTAAGGTGG